>KN485104.1:0-17667 GCA_000787095.1 Periophthalmodon schlosseri
CGACATTTTTATTACTCCTCGCCTCGCCGGCTGGACGAGAGGCATTTCCATTCACGCGTCAGCTCCGAGCACCGGCCGCACCTGCCACAACAGGTCAATCCTGCAGCTCTATATGAGAAAAACATACAGGTGACAGGGCCAAGATACTATTCGATTTATTATAATGGACAACAGAAGCAACTATTAGCTCAAATGAATGTAATAAAATTTAAATAAACTTAAATAGTAACTTTTCTGCTGGTTGGTGTGTCACCTGCCTGTCTTCATGGAGATGTTATTTCTTTGCTGAGAATGTTCCACAGTATAGCATTAAACATATCTGTCTTGCATGTATTGAATTGTTTTTATTTCACAAAATTCCTTGAAGAACATTCTTCCTGTGGGTGGGCACGCCTCTCCACAGATTTGACCTGATCCTCCATAGGAAAAGTTACATAGTGCACCTTTAAAGGAGACGAGTTGATAATTGATCATTTTTGCATGTCAAACATTATTTTACACATTCTAACGTGCGATGTTGATCTAAAATTTCTTGACTTTTGGTCGCCTAACCCTACGACACTACCGCACTCCTGGAATATTGGCCCTGTCTCTTTTTACAGTGATTTTATTTGTGAAACATTTCAGTGTGACATTATAGAACCCTATGTGTATATGTATGGGTCCGACTTTTTTTCAAAATATATGACTTGAAGCAAAGAAAGAAAACTCAAACTTCTTCCATATTTTTATAAACCAGTGTCTGCCCAGTGTTTGTAAACCTGTTCTCCAAAAGCTGGTACCGTTTTCATACATTGGCCCCAAAGCAATTTCAGTGTGAGCGTTAGCTTTAGCCTCCAAACAAACACAAACTATAGTGCTGCTCTGGCAACTGACAACCACTCGACCACATTTGAGTAACACCAGAGCCTCAGTAGAAAACAACATGTAGCACTCTTTTATGTGGATTATCAAAGTGCTGAATTTAGCATACATGCTAATGCCCATGTAATCAACATTTCTTAAAAAGTTATGTTGGACAATAATGCACCAAAAATATAGCGGATCACAATAGTTTGACAGTAAAATTGTTTTATTTCATCAAGCTCCACATGCCCTGCGTACATGTGTGAACTTTAGAAACTGGAGCTAGAAGTTAGATATTGGTTACTATTGCCCAATGCAAAATGCAACAAACATACAACAACCATTTATGTCTGTGCAATACCTCAGTCGTTCAGGTCTGATCCATAGTAAAAGCCAAAGTTAAATCTGTCAACTGGACAAAAAGTTGTAGGAGTGAAGACGTTTCGCTGCTCATCCAAGCCGCTTCTTCAATTCTGGTCAGATCACTGGTGGACACTGCCTTATATCTATCTGAAGGGAGGAGCTCACTGCACTGAAACTGTAAACAGCTGTTGTTTACAGTTTCAGCCTTATGGGCCTCCATTCAGCCTTAATGGCCCCGGGCTAGATCTATTGTACTCTTTGTTTCCTTTGTTTGCTTTGGGTCTGATGTTGGAGTTGTATATGGGGGACAAATTATGTCTAAGGCCCCCATTCCTGTTCAAGGAAGGATTGACAATCGTTCCTTAACTAATTAACTTTGGCTTTTACTAACAACCATTTGTCTGTATTGTCTACAAATACATAATGATTGATGAATGAATTTATTTTGCTGTCCTATTAAAATGAATGGGATAGAATGTTCACATCAGTACCAGTGTGCACAACAATTGTAAACATGTTACTTCTGTAAGGTCTATAGAGACAAGCAGGTGAATCCACCAGGCCAAGTTACAGGTCAGATTTGTGGAGAGGCGACCCGGCTTGATCACAATGAGGATGTGTGCTTTGTAATAAAAACATCTGTAACTGAATAAATGCAAGATAGATGTGTTTTTTGCTATACTATAGAACATTCTAGGTAAAATAATAACATCTCCATGGAGACAACTAGATGATGGACCCAACACCAACTCAAAACATGCACCATAAGTAAAATCCTCCTGAAAAGGCAAAGCTCAACATCTGAACATGGTCTCCGGGTGCTGCACTGACAGGTTGGCACATAGACACTGGTTGACAGATGGGTCAAATGCACATAAACATTAAAATCAGGACTAAACTGTGACTGAACCTGAAACTAAAACTGGACTACACCAGAACCAAACCAGGACTAAATCAAAGTATGCATCAGGACTTAAAAGCCCCGTACTATTTTTTCCCATGTATTTGAGCATCTAATTATAAAGAGTTGTATTGTTCCATCAGGAAGTGCGCATTAGCATGCTAGTTGTTGTTAGCTCTACTGTGAGGTAAACTCCGCTCTGGTCACAGTTGTGAAAAGTGCTTATAAACTCATCACGGTGAATAAATAGGATGCTCAGAATGCATAAGGTAAGTGAGGAATAACTTAATAAAAATCATGTACAGAAACCAAAACCAAGACCAAACAAGTGCAAGTGTGAATGTACCCTAAATTTCTCTCAAAATAGATTAATGAAGTATACTTTAAATTTAACCTTAACCAGAAATTACTAAGAGCCCCTTTAAGAGCTGTTTACAAAGTATTGGGTTACCAGCATTCCCTCTCACGTCACATATATCCAGGGGTGTTTTGCAGCCGTGATGGTTTTCTCTTGTGGTTTATGGCGTGTCCGTCTGAAACTTCTCCTTCGTGTACACTCTAACAGCCTAGCAGCCTGTTCTAATGAAGCTCTAATGAAGAGAGGAGGTGTGAGAGCATGCAGCAGTCCACCTGTCAGCGCGCTCTATCTATAGCGGTATGTTACCAGGAAACCAGGTGTGCTGTGTGTGTATGTGTGTGTGTGTGTGTGTGTGTGTACAAGCGTGCATTTTGTGAGTAAGACATGGGCTTTATGTAAATCATCATCATTCCATGTTCTCCTGCTTGGACATGAGCTTTTAAAGGTTCTATATTATGCAAACTTGATTCTTGTCAGCTTTAGTCATGTTATAACAGTGTTACCTCATCAAAAACATACCTGGAGTTGTGTTTTGTTTCATTCACATGTTTGAGTAATCCTGCATTATTAGGCTGCCTACATCTCCACAGCTCAAAATGCTCTGTTCCACCTTGTGATGTCATGAAGCGGAAGTTTTCAAGTTAACAGCTACCTTTTACTTTTTTTAGAGATTGGCAATTCCAGGACTGAAATTTTCCAAATGGTTCTAGTGAAGGTGTATAAAGTTTGATGAGAAAACAACATTATAACATACATTCATCTTCTTCTGCTTATTCTGGGCCGGGTCAGCAGTCTAAGCAGGGATGCCCAGACTTTCCTCACCACAGACACTTCCTCCAGCTTCTCTGGGGGAACCCCATGATGTTCCCAGGTCAGCCAAGAGATATAGGCCAGCGTGTCCTGGGTCTTCCCCAAGGTCTTCTTCTGGTGGGACATGCCCGGAACACCTCTCCAAGGAGACGTCCAGGAGGCATCTGTGCGAGCCACCTCAACTAGTTCTTCTCCACTTGGAGGAGCAGCATCTCTACTCTGATTTCCTCCTGTATGACTGATCTCTAAGTGAGCGCCTGGCCACCCTGCGGAGGTAACTCATTTCGACCGCTTGTATCGGTGATCTTGTTCATTACCCAAAGCTCATGACCATAGGTGAGTGTAGGAGTGTAGATTGACCGGTAAATTGAGGGCTTTGGTTTTGGCTACTTCTTCACCACAACAGTCCGATACAGTGACTGCATCACTGCAGATGCTGCACTCATCTGCCAGTCAGTCTCACACTCCATCATTCCCTCACTTGTGACACTAAGATACTTGGAACTCCTCCACTTAAGGCAGGGACTCTCCACCCTCTCGAGAACCCTGGCCTCGCATTTGGAAGAGCTGATTTTCATCCTACCCGCTACATAAGCCATCAAGACAACATCATTGGCAAACAGCAGAGATGAGATCCTGTGATTCCCAAACCAGACACCACGAGGGACACGGTCGAATGCCTTCTCCAGATCCACAAAGCACATGTGGACTGATTGGGTAAACTCCCATGAACCCTCAAGCACCCAATGCAGAGTATAGAGCTGGTCCAGTGTTCCGTGACCGAGAGAAAACCACACTGCTTCTCCTGAATCCTAGATTTCACTATTGGTCAGATTATCCTCTCCAGTACCCTGGAATAGACCTTACCGGGAAGGCTGAGGAGTCTGATCCCACTGTAATTGGAATACACCCTCCGGTCCTCCTTCTTAAACAGTGGGATCACCACCCCAGCCTGCCAGTCCAGAGGTACTGTCCCCGACCACCATGCAATGTTGCAAAAGCGTGTCAGTCTAGACAGCCCCACAACATCCACAGACATAAGATACTCAGGACAGATCTCATCCACTCCCGGAGCCTTGCCACCGAGGAGCTTATCAGCCACTTCATTGACTTCTGTCCTGGTGATGGACGAGTCCACCTCCCCCAGTCTCTGCTTCCTCCTTGGAGAATGTGATGATGGGATTGATATCCTCAAAGTATTCTTTCCCCTCTCCGACAACGTCCACAGTTAAGGTCAGCAGCTCTCCACCCACACTGTAAACAGTGTTGGTGAAGCACTGCTTCACCCTCCTGAGGCACCAGACGGTTTGCCAGAATTTCTTTGAGGCTGACCAATAGTCCTCCTCCATGGCCTCCCCAAACTTCTCCCAACCTCAAGTTTTTGCATCTTTTCAAAACAATACAATGTAACATTTAGATCTCATAGAAGTAAAGTCCTTACTAAACTGTTCAAATGCAGATGTCAAGGGTTATGGTTCAAAGTGAATATGCAGTTCTGTTCACATAACACAGAAACCTGTACAAACTTGTGGCGTTATTCAACTAAACAATATTAACTCTGAGGAGCCAATCTATTTAAAGAGAGGCTATTTTACTTCTATGGGGTGTTAGCTGCTACCACATAGACATATTTAGATCACCATCTTACCTTTTATTGTTTTGGAAATACTACATTTCCCAAAAACATTGTATTAATAAGTTTTAACAGAGCTCTGAGTCCACCTCCTTTGCTCCCCGCGCAAAGTACTCCCTCTTCAGAGCACAATCAGCATGTATCCCACCAGTGAAACTACTGCACATCGAATCAGGTTTGTCAAATAGCTGTGTACAGCTTTGTATCATGTTTTTGTATATTTATGGTGAATTGTAGGGGGAGCATGGATGACGTAGGCTTGTGGACTGAGCATTGCACAGAATCTTACAGCTGACCGTAAAGAGGGTTTGAACAGGGCCCGGGAGAGATCACTAAAATACTCAAACATGCATGAATAACACCTAAAACCTCTTAAGGCGTGTTTTTGATGAGTAAACAACATGGTAGAAAGCTAAAAAATCGATTTTGCATAATACCCCCTATTTAAGTGCCTAGTTCAACATTGCTGGTTTTCTGTTCATAGAGTTCTAGAGTAACTTCTGATTCTGATTCTGACTTGGAGAAACGTTGGCCGCAGTAAGCCCCAGCCTTGTCACGTCGGAAACAGTTGCACCGCTCTGATTCCCGAGTATTTAAAGCTCCGCGAACCATCTGTCATTGTCTTTTGTGGCTCGGGAACAACAACAGCAGAAGTGTGTGAGCTGTTCACTCAGAACTAATGAGAGGAACACGGGCTCCTGTGTGAAGGTGGGCCGGCACCGCTCTGATTAGTGGATGCCCTTTGCACAAACCTAAAGAGGCTGGAGATGTGGTCCCCGAGCTCATATTCTACCGCCCACATGCGCACACTCCTGCTCAGTCTGATTAGATTAGACAAGCCCCCCTCCCGCTGTGATCCTTTAATTCCCTCACAGCCACTGACAACAGCAGCGCCGCGAGCCGAAAAGGTCAAACGACAAGGGGCCTTATGATACCTGAGCCCGCACCTGTAATATCCATACTCCCCCAGCTCATGAAATGTAAGCACTAGTGATGTGACGTTGGTGAACGAGTTGGCTCATTTGAATGTTTTTTATGCTGATTAACACTGACCCATCACAAGAATCAGCAGAATCAGAGTAGGCAACATGAGTGAGCTTTGTTCACAAAAAACATATCTGTTTTTTTTAAAATTATTATTATTGTAGTGCAACTCTTTAGTGCAAAACTTGGATCCCATAAAAGAGCCAAAAGTTCCATCACTACTATGCACAGACTGGGAGGGGCATGTCTGTTGTAAGGGGTGCATATTCTTAACTGGTGCCAAATATAGACACCGGTAGATAAAGTCACTTGAGGTTAAATGCGACTTTTACCTTGTTTTCTAACTAGTGTAGTTAGCTCCTCCCTTCAGACAGATATGATGCAGTGTCCACCAGTAATCTGACCGGAACTGAAGCAGCCACTTGGATGAGCGCCAAAACGTCTTCACTCTAAAACTTTTGTACAGTTGACAAATAGAATTTTTCTTTTTGCTTGTTTTCTTTCTTTTCTGACAAACATAATGTCAAATCTGCAGTGTATACGTCCATGTTTCTTTTCTTCCATCATGTTTTGGCTTGTTCAGCGCTGGCTTCCGCCTGAACCACAGTACTGCACTGTGATTGGTCAGTTTCCGCCCCACTAGAGGTGTGGGACCTATCACATGCAAACGCTTTCAGCTGGAGCTGAACAAGACGGATTCTCAAGAGTTTGTGAACTCACAAAAAATTAGTCTTGCTGGCAAGGCTACCAAAGTATGGCATAAAACCTATTTATCTCCATGGAGACAAGCAGAACGCCACCTGGCCAAGTATTTTTTTAGCAATAAAAATCTGTCTATATCTGGAAAAAATAGAAGAAATTTATGCCACACTGTGGAACATTCCTGACAAAGCAATAAGACATCTATAAGACAAGCAGATGTTGGTCCTTCCACAGAGAAAAAAAAACCCAAAAACTTATTATGTACCTAAACTTATTGTTATGTACCTTTAATAGAAAACAGCCTGGCATTAAACTGCTGAAAGTAAAACAGAGGCAACTATAACCGGAAGGTGCACTAACTTTTCTGTTTGTGGGCCCACTACCTGCCTGTCTCCATGGAGATGTTACTGCTCTGCCTGGAATGTTGAGATACTATGGTAAGTGCTATTTAATTTTGTGAGATGAAATGAAGTACAAAACAACCTCAGTTACTGGGACATGCAAATTGCTGCGCTGATCCATACACCACCATCAGAAACGCACACAGCCTCTACACTATATCATGCTTGGGCTTGGCTTTAACAACGGTCACAGCTTCATCATTCAAAGATGGCGTTAGCAGCAGCTATACACCATGTTGTTTTGTAGTCACTGATAAAAAGACATATTTACAGTGCCACACCAGTTCCCTGTGTATGTGTGCGTGCGTGTGTGTTTGCTCCTCAGCCTGTCTTTTTAATTAGCCCGGCGTTTATCCCAGCCCTGTGATTGCTTTTGTAATGATGTCGCTGATGCATAATGAGTAAGGAGGCATCGTGCTGTGAACATGACGGGGGCTGGGACGCTCTGACGGCCAGTGTGTGTGTGGGTGTGTGTGTGTGTGTGCGTGTGTGTGTGGGTACGGTGGAACTGGCGGTACTGGTGGAACCGGTGGGGGGTGGGCTCACATCAGCGGCCCCAGTGCGGACACAGAAAGAAACCCGCCGTTATTGGAAGTGCCAGGGGGCGGGGGGCAGGTGTCACCGGTGAATGGCCCGGGGAGGACTGCTGTGTTTGCTCACTGTGCATCAGGATAACCGCAGCGCTCCCCTCATTCAGAGATCAGGCCTGACACGGAGGCTTGACTCACTGCCAGGGAACCACACAAAGGCTCCTGTGAGTTTTAATGATAGGGTTTGTGAGCACACATTGCCAAACAGCACTGCAGCAGATGCGCTACAGTAGGCTGGTCCAGTTTCAAAATGTACTTGTAATTAACAGATTGGGAGCACAATATTCTAGAATGCCTGCAGTGTAAAACTGACATGGAGGTTGAATCCTATGGTAGAATTGCTTAAAGAAGGGTATACACTTCTATGAGGTATTATGTGCTAACACATTGCATAGATCATCATGTTACATTTTGTGTATTTAAAAATGCTATATTCACCAATAACATATTAACATGTTTAGTAATTTTCAGTTTAGTTTTTGACAGTGTAGCCTCCCTTTGCTCTCCACGCTAAGTCACTCCCCCTTCAGAGTGCTATCACAACATAATCGCTGTGCATTTCGCTAATGAAACTACTTGCATCAGGTTTGTCATGTGTGGAAAATTGTTATACATAAACATGAAAAATTGTCAAGTGGGAGCATGGGTGACGAAGGTTTGTGGGCTGAATTTTGGACAGAATCGTTCTACTAACCGTAAATAAATAAGTAAAATAAAAAAGACTGCTCCAAACTACAGGATAGCTTTGTGTAAATAAACGTTCAAACATTCTGAGACTTTCTTGGCCAGTTACGACGAGTAAATACTCTGATTACATCAGTGTATGTGTCCAACCAGAATATCGGCTGAATCGATATTTGGAAGCTGATGTTCGATCCTGCAAATTTTTCAGTATCAGTGCTGATATTCGATACCAGTATCAGATCGGTGCATCCCTACTGATAACATGAAAGTGCTGCATGCTGTCGGCCCCTCCACAGATAGCTACACATCATGCTAGCAAGCAGCAGATTTTTTTTTTTTTCATTTGTGCCAAAATGGCTATGTTACACTGCCAAATCCTATACGTGTAGCACAGATTAAGAAAGTAAAATTGGAGAACAGCAGTGGGCGTGTATCGTGGCGGTGAAAACGGGGGGAGATTGGAGCAATGACATCTTGAGAACAGGAGAATAAAGATCACTCAAACATGGATGATTCACGCTAAATACAACTTCAAGTGGGTATATGCGAAGGGGAAGCAATTATAACATGGTTAAAAGCTCTGAAAACATGGATGTTCACGCTAAATACAACTTCAAGTGGGTATATGCGAAGGGGAAGCAATTATAACATGGTTAAAAGCTCTGAAAAGTAAATTTTGCATAATATGTCTGTACGTATTATTATTATTATTATTATTATTATTATCAAAGATGTTATGAAGTTCATTGTCTCCGTCTGCACGAACAAGGTGAAATCTCTTTTTTCTCTGCACAAGTGGTGGCCTTATTCATTACAAAAGCCATCACAGTTGAATGGATGATTTCAAGTTTTTGGTTCAACATCTGTGGATTTTTTGGTGTATTTCTTTCAAAAACTCCATCTGAAATTATGACACGCTCTAAAATGTTAACAAACCCTTTATTACCTAGTTTTACATTTATAACAATTATTATCCCAATGGAAAATCTGAATTTTTTTAGGGCGGCAGTGATGCGAGGGTTAGCACTCTTACCGCACAGGAAGAAGGTCCTGGGTTCGATTCTGGGGTGGCGTGGGGCCTGTCTGGAGTTTGCATGTTCTTCCTGTTCCTTTGTAGGTTTCTTCCGAATGTACAATAGGGTGCACTGTGATTCTTAAAGGGCCCATATTACGCTGTTTTTGGATCTATGTTATACTGTTGTTTCCTCTTCAGAAACATACCTGGAGTTGTGTTTTGTTTCATTCACACATGTTTAACACACAAAGCCTGCATATTTAGGTTAGGAATTCTTCCCTAAAACAGAAAAAAACTCTGTTCCACCTTGTGATGTCATGTGGTAATACAGAAAGTGCTCCACTGTGTTTTCAAAATACACCTTCGGTAGAATCGGTTGGATAATTTCAGTCCTGGAATTGCCAATCTCTATTGAACAAAAGGTAAAAAGAATTTGTTAATTTGAAACCTACCTCTTCATGACATCACAAGGTAGAACAGAGCATTTGAGGGTTACCCAAACATGTGTCAATGAAACAAAACACAGCTCCAGATATGTTTTTATGAGGTAACAACATTATAACATGACTTAAAGCTCACAAGAATTAACTTTGCATAATATAGGACCTTTAATCTCAGCGGGACTATTCTGTTTAAATAAAGGTAAATAACAATAAATAATTTAACATGTGTTTCATTTAGTGACTAAGCCTTATTTTTATATCTCCAAGGTTCAAAATGCTCTGTTCCACCTTGTGATGTAATGAAGTGGTAGTTTTCAAGTTAACAGGTACCTTTTACCTTTTGTTTAGTAAAGACTGCCAATTCCAGGGTTGAAATTGTCCAGATGATTGTAGTGGAGGTGTATGGAGTTTAAAAACACAGTGGCGCACTTCCTGTATTACCACATGACATCACAAGGTGGAAGTAAATATGCAGGGTATGGTATGGTTTTCATGAGGTAACAACATTATAACATACATCAGAAAATAGCCTTATATGAGCCCTTTAATATGTGCCGCAAAATATTCTATGGTAATTACCCCATTACTGTTAGCCAATCTATCCTGTGATATTATACTTTGTTCTTGTCCAAATTAAAGACCAAATACAAAATGGAAAATAGTTTGATTTATACACCAAAGTGAGGATGTGCTGTTGGACACACTGGCTCTAGCTCTCCTCGCTGTAGTCCTGCCGTGAGGCTCTGTGAGGCTAATTTCATCCACAGACACTACACTGTGCTCCCGCCACTGTGGACCCCCTGTGCACCTGTCAACACATCTGTGCACCTGCCAACACATCTGCGCCCGAGTCCACACACAAGCAGACAGGCCAGGGAGGGAGGGCTCTGAGTCATGGCCCTTTGGAGATACTGGACTTAACAGCTCTTCCATAAACACATCCTATTTCAAACATGTGATGTCACTTCCGGGTCCATCAGATGATTGAAAACAATGAAAAAATGTACAATTTTCTCTTCCTTTAGAGACGATACATCTCATTTTAAAAAGAGATTGCAGTTGTTTAAAGATAACAAGGTTATAAGCATGGATCTCTGGTTACAACTGTGACAGAAAGTGTATGATGGAGGTTGAGGTAAGTAGCTAGACTAGGTTAAAATATTGTTAGTGGCCGACAGTTAGTGAGATATAAATACTGGTAATCCTACATATTACTACATTATTTATATATTTCATACAATTTGTGGTTAAACATACAATTTTGAAAGGTAATTCTCTCTTGTTTGATGAATAAGGAACAAAAACAAAGCTAGCTGTGAAGCTTCTGGTAGAACCTGGAAGTGACATCATAATTTTGCTGCATTCATGTGGTCCTCGGGAACTTGCGAAAATGTTTTTCCGAGATGAAAAATGCTCATGAACGCTCGCTCAAGTCGGAAAAACAACTCAAGAACCAAAACTTTCTGCCTGGTTTCCACACCTGACGTCAGCTGCGGTGTGAAGACGGAGCAAAATCAGCTGATTTGTTCATTTATCTCACACATTCGAGCTCTTTTACTAAATGTTACTACATTTACAGGTTTAGTAAGTTGACTATTATCATAAGAGAAACAAAATCTGCGCAAGAAAAATCCGACACTACAACTGATTAATTAATTACCAATGTAACAGTAACTAGTTTAAGTAAACAAATAAAGTTTAGTTTTTGAGACAGCTAACAACAACAAATCTTACTGGTTAGCTCTATTAAAACTCTTTTAATGAGCGGGTTCAATTATTTTATTTCTGACATAAAAACACATGGATGCAAACAAGTCGGAACACCAACACCTCATCTTGGAATCCCGAGTTCCTGAAGACCACATGAATGCAGCATTTGCTGTGACATCACATTGGGTGTGTACTGCAAGTATGTCTATGATGGAATTCAGCAGTTGCCATGGTGACACAATGCACACGTTAGCAAACACAGCCAAAAAGTTTTAAGATCATCTGAAATCTCAAGAAAAAATACAAAATGGATTTAAAAAACACATTTTCAGGAGCCTGTGATCAATACGAGCGTTCATGGTTCTGTTTAGGTGTTTGATTTTCAACAAAAAAGGAGGCAATGACTAACTGTGACTGTAATTTTATGTGAAAGGGACTTATTTACCATCACAAATCAGCTCACCTTTGTAGTTCAGTTCGTTCTGGTAGGATTGTGTTAAAACAAAGCTCAAATTAAAGTCTAACTTGAGTAACAGAGCTTCAGACAGAGCAGTGCCTACAGTTAGCATCACATCCCCAGGGAATGTTGACGACATCAGCTGCAAATTATCAATATGGTTGGCCCTGGCACCTCATGGCATGAGTGGGAAGAACAGTTTAGAGCTCTTGAGCAGGAGAAAGACTAGCAGCATGGTGGCATAGGGGTTAGCCTCACAGCCAGAAGGTCCTTGGTTGATTCTCCAACTGGGTAGTGCCTTTCTGAGTGGAGTTTGCAAGTTCTTTGTGTGTCTGTGTTTCCTTACTCTGGCTTCCACCGCCATTAAAATCACGTACAAGGGAGCTCTGCAAGCTCCACCTTCAAATATAGAACACTTTTACATCTGTGATCAAAAGGTCATTATTAACAAATACATATATCATATCTATAAAATACTACAAGAGGCTACTACAGAGAACAAACTACATATTAAGGAAAAATATGAATTAGAAGTAAATACAGTAATGAAGGATGAGGACTAGGGAATGATGCTTTGGGAGGGATATAAAACTAGTAACAGCCCAGTGCTTAGAGAGTTTGAATGCAAAACTAAGATTGGATTTTTTAGAACCCCTTTATTACATCTAAATTTGGTGGGACCTCTGATAAATGTTGGAGGGCAGTGGTCTGGTGGAGTTTCATACCCATATATATTGGGACTGCCTTGGAATTTTTCCAAAAAACATCAAAGTGTAATTTTCACTTGTTGAAATTTTACTCGGTTGCTAAAAAAATGATAATAGTCTCCTGGCTCAAGCCGCCACCCCCACAATTACTCAGTGGTAATGTAAAATAAAAGACGTGTAATATATGGAGCAAATAACTGCAAGGTTATAAATGAAGACAGATTTGTTATCTATGTTTCAAATAGAATGATGTATTTTTTGTGTGAGTTTATGGGCAATATTATGGATAGTAAAAGAGGAGATTTTATGTGTATCTACTCTATTTATATTGTTATTTTATTTTGTTATTTTATTTGATTGTATTTTTACTGCTGTTTCATAACTATATGTGGCTTGCACCAAGCCTTCTTAATAAAATAAATAAATAAAAGACAAGTACAATATCCCTGCACATGCCCTGCCAGGACTCCCCTGAAAACGAGGTCCCAAGTCTCAGTGGGCTATTCTAGGTAAATGAAATTATTGAAAATATATTTAGCTCATGCAGAATTACTTTGCACTATGCGAAGTATTTTCTGGTGTTGTCTGCCACTTGCTTGTCGCCATGGAGATGTTTTTGTTTTGTCTTAATCAATCAGTTAATCAATTAAAATCACTTTATTTGTCACCGAGGGACAAATGCTAGGGCTATGGACAAAGCTAGGCCACAGTCGGCGTCTGTTTCCTAGCATAGATTGTATATATAAATGGACGTAGCTAACCTGCTAACCGCAGCGTCTTAAAATGTTCGCATTAAGTCGCTCTACACGATCCTGGCATTTTTATTTCCCTATTGTGTCCGTAAATCAAGATATGAACATTAATAACAGACGAACCAGGTGCCTTGTTTCCCTGAGGTCACTCCCACTAGTGTTAGCAACAAGTTTGATTGACAGTGTTGCTAAGTGCCTGCTCTTTGCTAAACCAGCGGTGCAGGCATTAACTTCATCAGCCTCGCTCTGGATCGGCTTTTTGGTTGCTATGATACTCGCGGTCGGAATTCCAGATATGGAGCTCAATGAGCTTCATCTGACTGGAGCCAAACGCTATGGGTGACATCAAACTCTCTTAGTCCACTTCTTTATACAGTCTATGATCTATAGTAAAGCGATAAAATTTGTGACTCTAAAATGTTTTAAAGATCAGAGCATTGCACGTCTACTTTAGATGGAAGTCAAAACTGTGTTATTATTATTTGTGAAATGTGGTGCAATAGTTCAGATAAATGCTTTTAATGCACATTCCAGGCTAAGCAGCCTCAATGGAGACAAGGTTTAAAGTTACGTGGTGCACCTCTAACAGGAACTGCAAACATAAATGTGCTTTGTTTTTTTTAATTTTTTTTTGTTTTTACCCTGCAGGTATGTGATCCAGTCTGGTTACAGGAGGTGTGTTGTGCATAATGAGCCACGCGAGCAGGTGAGAGCTCTCTAAAGCTCCAGTGCCCTCCCCCCGGTGCTTTTCAAATGAGCCTCTGCCAAAGTCCCCGAGGCCGGAGAGAGTCCATTCCACCACGGCACGCGCGTCCTGCCTGCTCCACTACACCCTCCTGTCTTAAGAGTGTATGTGATCACACCTTGTCCAGTGACGGGAGTTAAATGGGCTGTGAATAATACAGGAGATACACAGGGCTACAGACCATACAAGTCCAAATGAATTAGATCACTAACACTAATCCAAACAGACACTAATCCAAGCATTATTAGGGGCAGTTATTTGTAGCACTGACTAAAATTGAAGTTCAGACAGTTCAGTTCAGCTGGCAGAAAAGTAGACACAAATAAATGAATGAATGAATGAAATGTAAATGGGTGATCAAGTTCTTTCTGCAGGCGTTACTCACATTGGGGTCTATGGGCAACACCCCTCTCCAAATTCCCAGGAAATTGAACCCTCAACTTGTTGGCTGTGAGGTGAACAGCTAACCACTATGCCACCATGCTAGTTACTATTGATACGTTACGGTGACATCACGCTATGGGGGTTTTATAATGTTCATCAGTTAACATGGTGACACAATGCACAAATTAGCAAAAAGTCAAAAAAGTTTTTAGATCATCTGAAAACTCAAGAAAACATACAAAATGGATTTAAACAACACATCACGAGCCTGTGATTAGTGTTATGATTTGAGCGTTCATGGTCCAGTTAAGGATTTTCAACAAAAAGGTGAGAGTGATTAACTGAAAAACAACATGCTAGCTAACTTGTTACTGCAATTATATGTGTAAGAGACTTGTTTAACAGCACAAATAATCTCACCCATCTTAGTTCCATCTAAGTCAGCTCTTTGTGGTCAAATTGTTTTAAAACAAAAAAAAAATCAGATTAAATTCTAACTAAGCCTCAGACAGAGCAGTGCCTACAGGTTAGCATCAACCCCCAGGGATTGTTGGTGACATCAGCTGCAAAGTATCAATTGCCATTGTTTAAAGAACTAATAGTATTTTGTATCAGCCTTTAAACATGCTCTTGAGTACATTTTACGCAATTCATGTTTTAGAACTTAAAATAAAGCCTCTCTCTGGGATCTCTACTGGGATCTGGTGTTAACACGCCATCTACTGACCATAGAGGGAATTACTATAGAAAAAATCAAACAAAAGCTAGGGCTAGCAACCTTCTCCAGCATGCTAACACGAAAATGCAGTTTTAAATGAATGTAATTTGATGGCAGGATGCTCAGAATCAGTCTGCAGATCATTTATAGCCTAGAAACCTTCAAATTTGTACCTGTGACATCACAAATCAGGGAAATTTGAGTGTTTTTGTAAGTGCTCAGGGCGTGCAGACTTACTAAACAGGATCAGCATCAAACAAGCATGAATGAAGCTAAATACAACTTGAAGTACATTTTTGATGAGTGAAATATGTTAAACATTAAAAGCTCAACAGAAGTCAGGTTTGTATAATATGTGTCCCTTAATATAGTCCTGGTTTAATCATCTGAAGAGTGCTGACATGTGTGTGCACTGCACAGATGTGGAGGTTGTGGGTGTAATCCCTCTTACTTTCTGCCTTTGAGCCCACAGGTTGTGTGTGCCAGCTGGGGCACTTAGAGCACAGTGAGCAGGTCTGTGGAGGCTCCTGTTCTCCACATCATCTAAACATGGACCCACCACAGGGGGCGCTGCTGAGGACAAACTGTTCCAGAGCCCAGTGGACTCAGCATGCTCATGTTTAAATCTCACAGCTAATCCTATCTAAGGTGCAGTATGTAACTGTTGTGGTGGAGGGTGTGTCATGTACTTATCTCCTTATCAGGGTTATTGCTTTATCTAGAATATAGCAAGCAAACGTGTCAGGTGATGCCACCAGCCCAAGTTATTGGTCACATCTATGGAAAGGCAACACTGCTCACAGTAAGAATGCATATGTTTTCACTGTATTTTAATAAATGCAACATAATCCAGGTTAATGCCGTACTGTGGCAAAACAATAATAATGCATTAGTTTTATATAGCGCTTTTCCAGACGCTCAAAGTCACTTTACAATTTTGTGCATTATTCATTCATGCCATATCCGGTGGTGGTAAATTACTATTGTAGCCACAGCTGCCGTAGGGCAGACTGACAGATACAAGGCTGCCAATCTGCGCCACTGGCCCCTCCGACCACCACCAACACTCACATATACAACGCATTTAAACTAGGTAATGTGGATGAAGTGTCTTGCCCAAGGACACAATGACAATTTTTTACCCTGGTATTCCCAGCGGTCACCCATGCAAGTACTAACCAGGGCCAGCTCTGCTTAGTTTCTGAGATCTGACAAGATCAGGCTTTGACAAGGAGGTTTGTTCATCTCCATGGAGACCAGTAGCTGACATACCCTCCTCCAGAAAAGTTTCATGCACCTATAATTAATAGACTATCTATAATAGATTAGTATTACTGCAGGTGAGAGCAGGGGGGCGTCATCAGAAATGTTGCCTAGGGCGCAAAAAGCATTCAGGCATTGAAGGCATTGACATTTGCATCTCTTGCTCAGATGCACCAGAGGAAATCAAACCTACCAGACTAACTTATTCAGGATATAAAACAATGGAAAATCAGTTTGGCAAGCCAGGCTAAATTTGTCCAGACTGTCACCTCATCGTCTCAGACAATGCACCAGAGTAAGGATGTACAAAACAGAACATATCCGCTGTATTGGAGACACTTGACTTCCTCCTGGGACTCGGTGAGCGATGTCTTCAGATGTTCAATAGAGAATGAACGCCCATGTCGATATTTGCCTGTGTCCACATCCGGCCTGTGATGAACTGTCCACTGTCCAGGAAGCTCCCATCCACACTGCAGGCAAAGGGTCCTGTCACCACCTAGGCCAAAATAAATGAGGCAAGAATAAAGAACTCATTAATAGGTCATTTTAAAGAGTGGGTTTTTTTTAAATGGGATTTTAACTGCTAACACACAACATATTTAGATCACCATGTTAACTTTTATTGTTTTGAAAATGCTATATTTGTCGAAAACCACATAACATAACAAGTTTCACTTAGTCTCCCCCCCTTTGCTCCCCACATTAAGTCCCTCCCCCTTCAGAGCACTATCACAGCACACTCACTGCATCAGGTTTGTCAAGTTCCGGTGTACAGTTTTGTATCATGCTTTTGTATATTTATGGAGAATTGTCATGTGGAAGCATGGGTGATGTAGGCTTGTGGGCGGAGCATTGGACAGAATTTTACTACTATATTTAGGAGAATTGTCATGTGGAAGCATGGGTGATGTAGGCTTGTGGGCGGAGCATTGGACAGAATTTTACTACTAACCATAAGGAGGGTTCAAATAGTACTTGGGAGAGATCGCTAAAATACTTAAACATGCATGGATGACATTTAAAACCTCTTCAGGCAAGTTTTTGATGAGGGAACAACATTATTTCAAAGAACACATACTGTATTTTGCTTCATTCATGCTTGTTTAATTCATCTATCAATCCAGCGTTGTCTTCTCTGAGCCTAAAAAATGTTCTATTTACATTTTATCTTGTTTAGTTGTCCATAGACAGTATAACA
>KN485104.1:17677-28458 GCA_000787095.1 Periophthalmodon schlosseri
AACAAGGCTGTCAATCATCCTAACGCTAGCGGGAGCGACCTCAGGGAAAGAAGGCACCTGATTGGTCTGTTAATAATGTTCATATTTTAATTTACAGACAAAAAACACTAGAATCATTTAGCGCAGGTTGATACAAACATTTTAAGGTCCAAATGACAAGCAAGAGTTAGCGAGAGAGGGGTGAAGATTTTTTCAATACAAGTCAATTGGAACCAGACCTCGAAGGAACCACTTCACGCTCATCCTCGTTTCTTATTTGGAATGTGGTGCCTAGCAGGTTAGGTTCGTATGACCGTTTATATCTACAGTCTATGGCTGCATCACAGATAAAACTCTGGACTACTCCTGAGCTGTTTTAAAGCCCATAAATCATCACCGGACACATTTTACAGTCAGGTTCTGTTCATAACAAACAAATGGTTGTATTAGCATAACATTCACAGTGTTTACTTTCCCATTGTTCATTCATATTGCTGACAGCAGAGGGCAGGAGCTGAAAACGGGGGTAGATTATAAAGTATATTTTCATAGATTCCAAAAGCAGTGCTTTAAGAGGCTTTGATAGCCTGTAAAGTGCATTAAAAATAAAAGGCATTATTATTATTTATTATAAACGCAGACGTTTTAAGTTGTAAAATGTGCAATACTTATCCCAAGGCTTGGTTAAAAGAGAATTCAAGCCACAAAAATATGTGCTCTATATTACACTTCTGTGGGGTATTAACTGCTAAAACATAACATTTTTAGATCACCATGTTACCTTTTATTGATTTGAAAATAACATGTTTTATAAGTTTCACTTTTGTTTTTGATGCTCAAAGCCAAAAGTCAGTCCCTCTTCACAGCACTATCACTTTGCAATCAGTGTGGTAGTCGCTAATGAAACTACTGCACATCGCATCAGGTTTGTTAAGTTGTTGTGTACAGTTTTGTGTCATGCTTTTATATATTTATGGAAAATTGCTGTGTGGGAGCATGGGTAGCGTAGGCTTGTGGGCGGAGCGCTGCACAGAATCTTACCAATAACCATAAAGAGGGTTCGAATAGGGCCCGAGAGAGATCGCTAAAATACTCAAACATTCACCTATTCAGGCGTGTTTTTATTGAGGGAACAACATTATAACATTAAACACTCAAACGTGCACGGATGACATCTAAAACCTCTTCAGGCATGTTTTTGATGAGGGAACAACGTTATAACATGGCCGAAAGCTTAAAAAATATATATCGATTTTGCATAACACCCCCTCTTTAAGTGAGAAAATGTGAAAACTTATCCCAAGGCATGATTAAAAGGAAATTAAACCCACAAGAAATTCATAATATGTATTCTTTAATGATTTTGATTTGAGTCTATAATATCCCACACACTGGTTCTACTTCAGTGCGTCTCATTTCAAACTTCCCTTCTCAACAGTTGAGCTGAGAGTTTGGCGACCCCTCCCAGCTCTTATCAGCGCGTCACGCCGTCTGCCACCTGAAGACAAGAATAATGACATTGAAATGGCTTTCCCGCGCGCTCCGTCTCCATCCGCAGCCAATGTAACATGTCCTGATGCATTTCATTGACTGTTAGCAGCCCCAGCCCCGAAGACACTCTGTCAAAGGCACCAGAAAATGGCCTCTTCTCACCTCCAGCCGGCTCCTGTCTACCTGTGCCCCGTTCGCCACCATCCATCTGCACGCCTATCAGAACGCACTCCCGAGCACATCTCTCAGGGAAAGGCTTAGATGTATTACGAAATATGTGGGATGGCCCCAACCTTTGTGGTGGTCAATGAGCAGGAACGTTTATCCCCGGCGAACTAAAATGGAGAGGTCGCAAAAAACAAAAGAAAAAAAAAAGAAGAAGAAAAACAGGTGAGACGAGGAAGAGATGGTCCATTAATGCCACAAATATAAAGCCCAAGGTAAGAGCACCAGACATTTATTTTTAATGGTGTCTACAGATCTACATACAATTTACAAATTTAAAGAGGGGCTATTTTACTTCTATGGGGTATTAACGTATCTTATATTGTTTTGAAAATGCTGTATTAGCAGAAAACAACATATTAACATATATTATTATTATTATTATTATTATTAGTTTCACTTTCGTTTTTAAGTCCCCCTCCCTTTGCTCCTCGCGCAAAGTCACTCCCCCTTCAGAGCGCTGAAACTACTGCACATCGCATCAGGTTTGTGTAGTTGTTGTGTGCAGTTTTGTCTCATGCTTTTGTGCATTTATGGAGAATGGGTCGTGTGGGAGCATGGATGACGTAGACTTGTGGGCGGAGCGCTGTACTGAATCTTAGAGCTGACCGTAAGGAGGGTTTCGAATAGGGTCCGGGAGAGATCGCTTGTTTTGGAAAAGACAAAATAAATGATAAAATTGATTGATGATGGGGGGAATACATTTCTTTTTTTGTGGCCAGCCCTGGTTATAGTAGCCTCTGTGTCTTGTCAGTGCTTTTCAACAATGACACACTGATATGGGCAGATGCACTTCCATTGTTGTAGATCTTTCATGACTGCGTTGGCTATGGTTACTTACAATGAGAAGCTATACGGAGCTAAAATGTTTTAAAGAGGGGGTATTATGCCAAATATATATATATATATTTTTTAGCTTTCTGCCATGTTATAATGTTGTTCCCTCAATAAAAACACGCCTGAATAGGTGAATGTTTGAGTATTTTAGCGATCTCTCTCGGGCCCTATTCGAACCCTCTTTATGGTTATTGGTAAGATTCTGACAAACCTGATGCAATGTGCGGTAGTTTCATTAGCAGGATGCACACTGATTGTGTTGTGATAGCGCTCTGAAAAGGGAGCGACTTAGCACAGGGAGTAAAGGCCAGACTATATAACATGTTAATATGTTGTTTTTGGCAATATAGCATTTTCAAAACCATAAGAGGTAACATGCTGATCTAAATATGTTTTGAGTTAGTAATTAATGCCCCGCAGAAGTACAATACTCCCTTTAAACAGAAAATAGGCCGCTGTTTTTTGTTTTTTTTTGTTTTTTTTTTACAGGTTTACATATGCTTTTCTTCCAAATCTGTATTTTTATATAGATTCTATGAAACCAATGTTCCTGTTAGATGGCTCTATTTGTAGTACATGCATTGCTTACCTGCTTATGCAAGCTCACCTTATATGAATATTTACAACTGTAACTCATAGCTCTTTTATGAACACTATTATTCTTTTATTGCACATTCTTAAGCGTGTTACGTTATAAGTGTCAGTTTAGCCTTGTCAGTTCATCTTGTGTCAGTCCGACTGCAAACGGGAAAATGATGAACGATTTAATTAAAAGGCCACATCTTATTGACGTATGGCGTTTGTGTTCGGCAGCAGCTCCTTCCCTCCCTGCAGCACTCGCTCATCTGGCCTGGGCGCAGACACCAGAGACAGTATATTTGCGCTGGGTGCCGTGGGAGGCTGAGTGAACAAAGCATGGCCTGATGAATGGCCGCTCAGTGGGATAGAGAGGAGCAGCTCTGACTGAGGTGATGAATGGGACACTGATCTGAGAATATGAGACGCAATTCCGCTCTGTAGCAAAACCAGGACTCAGCCACAGTGCAGAGACGTGCGCCGTACATGCCTGGCCAGCCACTCCCTCCTACTTTCTGTTTGAATGCAGAAGGGGCTGGAACCGGACCATACAGCGTGGATGTTCCAAACAAAAACTCTAATATGTAGCGTGTGTCTCCCAAATGTGCCTCTTATTTTCATATCATTCAGAACAAAATATATAACTTCTTTTATCTGAGCTACATAAGCGTTTAGAGCTTTATCTGTTGATTCTGCAGAAATCTGTACTGTTTCTCAATCCTCTGTGTTCATTTTTTCCCCTTTCTGACTCATAGGCCGCCATAAACGTGCAGTGTGTTTCTCTGATTGGTTAATCCACCTGTCAATCATGCTTACCCATAGACTGCATAAAGAAGTGCACTAAGGGAGTGTGAAGTCATCCACAGCATCTGGCTTCTGCCAAATGAAGCTCATCGAGGCTGCCAGTTACAGGGGAGAGTTCCATATTTGGAATTCTGACTGCGAGTGTCATAGCAACCAAAGAGCCGATCAGGAGCCAGGCTGTTGAAGGTAACGCTCCTTCCCACCCGCTCCGCTGGTTTGGCAGGGGGGGGGGGGCTAGCAATGCTGTCAATGAAACCTGTTGCTCCTGCCAGCAAGAGTGACCTCGAGAAAGAAGGCACCTGATTTGTGGGGTATTGACGTTGACATATCATGAATCACAGACAAAATAGCGAAATAAAAACAACAGGATCATATAGAGCGGATTAATACATTTGAAGACCAAAACGATGAGCTTGACAGCAGCTGTTGCAAAGACAGGGGTGACGGTTTTCAACAGAAAGTGAAGTGTCGATGGAGCACGCCCATGCTCACTTCCTATTTGGAACGTGGCGGCTAGGGGGTTAGCTATGTCCACTTATAAATACAGCATGTGTTTACCTGAAATCGGGATAAAGGATATGTTCCAAACCCACAAATCTTTGTCAAACAGTGTGGTTTTGGCTGGTCAGGCAAGCACCGTATAAGGACTCATCCGCAGGGACATGCACCGTAGGCGGTAAGATGACACTGCTAACCTGCTAGCTGCCGTGTTTCAAACAGGAGTTGAGCACTGGGCACACAATTCAGCTCTATCAATTCTTGCTCCTTAAAATGTTTGTTTTAACCCACTCTACATGATTCTGGTGATTATTTAACTATGAAAAGCCACGAACAGTAATATCAGGTGGTTCTTTCAATAAGGTTGGCTCCAGCTAGCGGTAGCAACAGGCTTGAATGACAGCTATTACGCCTCAACTCTCCTAATTGGCTCTTTGGTTGCCATGAAACATATGAATTACAAACATAGAACTCTGGCTCAATAACTGCTAGCCCTGAATGCCTGCACTGGCCATAGTCCACTTGTATATACAGTCACAGGGACATGCACTGAAAGAGGACCAGAATTGCCATGAAAACTTTTTAATAGCGATTTTGGGCTTCTATTTTTGGAAAGTCGCTTGAAAATTTTGAGTCGCAGGTAGCGTTTTGTTTGGCTCCTTCCTGGTAGACACACATACAAAAAGAGCATCCTATCATTTCACAGACACAGCTTCATACTCTGCTATATTAAAACAGATAAGATAGTATAATTATAAAAAAATATTTAAAATGTATCAATATTGTGACCCATGCATTGAGATACAAATTGAATGAGAAACCTGCATTGTCTGTGTACATCCAATGTGATATGACGATTATATGTTTTTTTAACTAGAGCTCGAAGGAACCATTTTGTTCCCATGTTTACTTCCTGTCTGAAACGCAGCAGCTAGCAGGTTAGCTATGTCCTTTTATATATACATTCTATGATACTAAAGCCAATACTGTATAAAGCTATATGATTTGCAATGATGTGAAAATGACCTACCCCCAAATAATCATAACATACTTTTTGCCCACCGTTGGCTGGGACGGTGCTGACTCAGCCTCCCCCTCCCCTTTTCCCTTCTGCTCAGGACTGTGACAGCTCCGGCCCACATAGTATCGCCTCAGTGAAAAATGATACTCTTTAATTCTGCCTTTAAAAGAAACTATCTGTAAAGAGACACTTTAGTCTGCAGCGCTCAGCCATTTTTCTCCTCCTCCGGCTTCTGCTGCTGGTACCTGGTGCAGGCTGTAACGTGGAGCTCAGTCTGTGTAGCCAGCAAATGATTACAAAATGTCTCATGGCAAAAATAAATAGAAAAAAAAATACACTTAAACTTAGCTGTAAGATTCTGTACAATGCTCAGCCCACAAGCTTACGTCATCCATTCTCACACAATAATTCTCCATAAACATACAAAAACATGATACAAAATGTACACAACAACTCAGCAAACCTGATGCGATGTGCAGTAGCTTCATTAGCGGGACGCATGCTGATTGTGTTGTGTTAGCGCTCTGAAGGGGGAGTGACTTTGTGCAGGGAGCAAATGGAGGGTGACCTGGCTCACGCCAGATTAATATGTGGGTTCTACTCATTATCGATCTGGGATGGCTCTCGCTGAAAGTGATCAGAAAACGTCATGGCGATTATTTGAATCTGATTGCTTGAAGTGTCACAACAGCGGAACAAGCTAAAAAATCTAACTTTAGTTAAATCCAGTTGAGAGAAAAGCATAAATAATAAAATTGGATAACAAACTAGAAGAGAGCATTGGGCGTATGACAGTGGCGGGGAAAACGGGGGTTGATCTGTAATATGGCATCTTTAAAATAAGTGATTAAAGATTGCTCAAACATCGAATCACTCCAAATACAACTTTGCGTGAGTAAATGTTGAGGGGAAACAACTATAACATGGTAAAACTCTGAAAAGCTCTGCTTCAAAATTAAACAGCTGTGGAATGTGTTTGTGCAAATGCAGTGATAGCCTTTTCTAGTAACATAATACAGTATAGAAAAGGTAAGTGGGTGTAAAATGTAGTCATATTATATGGCAGTGTGGGGGTAAAGTGTGTGAAGCTCTAATGAAATGAAGGCATCCGTGAAGGCATAGTGGGCCGGTGCTCCTCCAGTGGTCGGGCTGGGTAATGACGGGGATATGCACACTTACTCATCCCTGTAATGAGGCTGGAGGAGCCATCTCCGCGCCACACCGCCTCCTGATGGACTGATGCTTATCCTCTGGGCTGTGGTGAGCTCGGGTACGCTCTGCTCACTGGGGCTCCACAGGGCAGTTTGGTCTGGCCCTCAACCCCTCACATTCTCACACACTTTTACTACCAGACCAGTATGAAGCTTTTCTGTTAGTGCTTTTACATGGTGAAGTTTGGGAGGGAACTAAAGGACTAAAGCAGCGTAAATGTGTATCAGACACCAGTATCAAATGGATTAGCATTTAAAGCCACATCCTGTGTAAAAGCCAAAAATAGTTGGCTTTTTATTTATTTATTTGTTAAAGCATTTTTTGCCCTGTCTTGTGCTGACACTATCCATGTTTTTCGTGAGGTCTTTTGTTGTGCAAACACTACAGGATTTTTAAGAACTTTTAAGCCGGGAGTCCACTGCGGAAGCCAAAGACAAAGCCAGACAAACCAAAACAAACATGGCAACACTGACAGACTTACTTCAGTCTGTCTTAGTGAAAATACACACTGTTTTGTTTGTCGTTTATGTACAGAAGAGCTTTGTGCATTTGTGGACAGGAGATGTCTTTGATTTTCTCTCATTCAGATGTAACAAAAGTTTGATTTTCGACTTGTTCCACTGTTGTGATGCTTCGACCAATCAGATTCAAGTAGCAAGTAGCTGCTATCAGCAACAGACGTTCCAGATTGATAAATGTGTAGAACTCAATTCAGTGTGCTACACATATCAATCTGGGGTGAGGCAGGTTAATCAAGCCTAGGTGATATGTTGGAATCTTGGTCGCAGAGCGAGCCATCCTCTTGCAGCATCTGCGATCAATCTTTGTCAAACATGTGACCAACAGTAAACACAAGCTGTCCGTCAGAGTGACAGCAGAAGAGCTCTGCCATGAACGGGACCATCTATGCCTGTTTCTCTTTCATTTACAAACTTTCAGAAAACACAATAACAATGCCAGCATGTAACACTAGCCTTAGCTAACCTGTACGATTACGTACTCTAGAACCTGATATTCGCTCTGACAAACTTTGGTTGAAGCCACGACTCTTCTCGTGCTTTATATGGACACAGCACCATGGCTGAAAACAAGCTCCACCCTCATCTGCAATGAATCCAACGGTACAACTTCTGTAGCTTCAGTCTGTGACAGACACAGGGGCTACTCCAAACTTTGTGGAGAGGAGGAGAGCTGCAGCGAAGACAGACAAAAACAGAGACCAACCACCCATCTCCCCTCATGCAGCTCCTTTCTCACAATGTCAAATAAAGCCAACTTGTGGTAAGAACTCTTCCAAAAGCATTTAGCTTCTGATATGTGTAAGGCCCTACGTACAATGCACAGGAGCACATGTAGCAGGCCATCAGTGAGATACGCCGCTCTAATGTGGACATGTTGTAAATAAAGTGGAGTTAGGTGGAGTGTTTCCTCTTGACACAGCTGCAGGTGTTTAGAGCCTGCCCTGCACTGTGTCTACTCAGCTTCTGCTAATGAGCAACAAATGCAGACACAGCACAATGACTGCACTCAGCTAATGGGAGATAATGGCACTATGAGAATCATATTGATTTGAGCTTTATGTTCATAGTAAGATGTCCTCCACAGATGTTCACAGCTTTGGTAAATAACTGTATGAAGATGGTCCACTGGCCCAGAGTGCCCCTTCTCTTTTCTCTTGACGGTAGATGTACGTTGTTGTCCACCTCGGCTACTCTGTCCCTCCAGGTAGCTTTAACTCATTGAGACCAGCTCTTCCCGGCACTCTTTGCTGCCCAGAGTGTTGCTTTGTTCATCATTTCATTTCAGATTTCCATCTATGTTTGGCAACGTTGTTGACTTTATATGAGATCTTCAACATTCTTCTCAGTTTCTGCTGTGTTGATTATGTTACTTGCAGCTGCATTGATGATCCGTATTTCAAGATTGGGGCTACATAGCACTCCAGACCTCTTTTCGAGGTGAAGTCAGAGAAAGTGGTCAAGCATTTACACCAGACTTAAAACTACCTAGATAACTCACAAAACGTCGGTTTGTTTTTATCGCGATACTAAAATTTCAATACTAAGGAATAGACTCGATACTCAATACCAATTTCGTTATCACAATGATAATTGAAAACACAATTTCTTCAGACAATAGAATGTGATTTTCAACATTAAATCATAGTACTTTCTTTTATATTACCATGTGGTCTTATGTCTGTGTAATCCCTCAGTCGTCCAGTAGGTTCCATAGTGGTCCATGGGTGTGTACTAGTCTATGTGTCTTGTGTCTTGTTCTGATACAGCTCAAGATCATTCTAAAGCTATTCAGGAAAGGTTCATTTCTGTCCTGTGAATGTGACTTTTTTAGTATCAATACCTGCTCAAATGAGTATCTAGTTTCAAAACTAGTTTTAGTATTGATTAGTATATGATTTTCAATATTTTTGACAATCTTGTTTTGTTCGGAGCCCATTGTATTGTCATTGCTTTATGCTGCTCACCTCGGCTTACTTCACTTCACTGTTTGTATGTATTTTGCCACGTCCAGCTGTGAGAAACAACTAACTGTTAAGGTCAGCTTTGTGATAATTTAAGGTTAAATAAATGAAAACTTTTTGAAAATGCCAGTAACGGATGAACAGAACAAATGAGGGGTTTCCATGTGGATGTGGAGAGCTGTGGGGCTGCGGTCACACTGCAGTGACCAGAATAGCAGTAACACATTGCACCGCGCTTAAAAGCAGAGGGACTGTTTTTCAGAGGGGTTTAAACACTGAGTGACCTGATTTTAAAGGAAAAGTGTGTGAAGATTTAGATTTTACATATTTAAGGTGATAATACAAAGCTGCAATAAGTATTACACAGCGACTGACCTGAAAGATAAGATCACGGCCCGAATGAGCACAAGGCAACCCCAATGCCAGTTACACAGGCTAAGTGAAGTACCATCTGAAAGTCTCCTAGAAGATGTGAATGCTGCATTGAGAGCAATTCCTACCTCAACCATCAATGAAACCAATGAGCTAATGTACACTTCAGCAGCAATGATCCTCGAGATACTTGGCTATAAGAGGAACCATGGGAGCCATGAGAAACAATACCCGCCATGGAAACAATGGTTGGAGGCTAAAATCAAGGCAGCACGGAGAGGAGTGAGCCAAATGTCAGGCCCATGAAAAACACACACATTGGAATGTTATTCAGGTTTGAGAAGTGTAGTCAAAGAGATGGTGACAAAGAGAGGGAAGGTAGTCCACACAGAAGGGGTCTCACTCCCAAAAGGAACAATAGCAGACACTGAGGACAGTTACAAGAACCTCAGTATCCCAAGGTTATGGTCCAATACCTACGACAAGTCCTGAAACGTTATTTCAATGGGAAGAACAAGACCCAGGCAATAAATAGCTCCACCCCGCCAGTAATCAGAAATCCAGCAGGGA
The DNA here is from genome assembly GCA_000787095.1 of Periophthalmodon schlosseri. Taxonomy (NCBI): domain Eukaryota; kingdom Metazoa; phylum Chordata; class Actinopteri; order Gobiiformes; family Gobiidae; genus Periophthalmodon; species Periophthalmodon schlosseri. Next base: position 27,745 of record KN485104.1, read on the forward strand.
AAGCATACACTGAGCATCATAATCAAGGAGAGGCCGTAGTGTACAGAAACATATGTGCAGAGTGTGGACTGGAGACTGCAAGGTCAAGGTGGGAAACACCTCCAAAGGTAGTGGAGAATGATTGAGCCAAGATCCTGTGGGACTTCCAGATACAGACTGACAGAATGGTGATGGTAAACCAACCGGACATTGTGGTGGTGGATAAACAACAGAGCAAAGTTATTGTGGCGGACATTGCAGTACCAAGTGATGGGAACATGAGAAACTAGAGAAATACCAGGGGCTCAGAGAAGAGCTGGAGAAGGCCTGGAAGGTCAAGGCATCAGTGGTCATCGGAGCACTCGGGGCACTGACCCCCAAACTGGAGGAGTGGCTGTAGCAGATCCCAGGAAAAACATTAGACATCTCAGTTCCAGAAAAGGCACTACTAGGAACAACAAAGAGACTATGCAGAACCCTCAGAACCCACAGGACTACTCACGGAGGGTGAGAGAGAGATTTTTTTTTTTTCACGCACACACACACACACACACACATATATGGGGTGTACTCAAATAGCAAGCTGAGCCATAGGGGGCAAAAGGGTGCAAATGCTGTTACCATTCATAGTTTTCTCCAAAATAAATGGGTTGGAAAGTTACTGTTGCAACTTGTTACGTAACTTGTTATATAAAGATGCCATTACTGGGTAAACTATTGTAAGGGTGTTTTTCA
>KN485105.1:0-26251 GCA_000787095.1 Periophthalmodon schlosseri
CTTGATAAGAGCCGTCTCAGTGCTGTGAAGGGGGTCTAAAACCTGACTGGAAAACATCAAAGAAGTTGTTCATTTGGTGAAATTTACTAATCTATTGGTGAATAACGTTTTCAAGGACTTTGCCTAAAAACGGCAGATTTGAGATGGGTCGATAATTGTTCAATATTGTGGCATCAAAACTGCTCTTCTTTAGGAGAGGCTTGAAAACCGCAGTTTTTCACCGCATTTTAATTTGTTTACTGTTGCAAACAGGACATGAGAGATGTTATTGCAATTTCCAACAATGTCTGAAAAAATACCTCTCCCTTGTTCTACATAAACTGTGGTTGTACCTTTACATCTTTTCTCTGTAAATCTCAAAATGAACCTGGAGCTTTGACTTGTGCCATTCCCGCCCTGTCCTCCGGCACTCACTTTTCTGTGCCCTGACCGAGTCATCATTCCTCCATGGAGCTTTCTGCTCATCTTTAACCATTTTAACCTTCATTGGGGCAATCGTGTCCAGAACATTCAAAACACTCGAAGTCACAGAGTTCAACAAATCAACATTAGAACATGAGGCATTTTCAAAGTGTATCATTTCCATGAACAGTGCACCTGTGTTATCATTTATGTGTCAACTGCAGGACCAGCTGGTGGTTTGGAAAAACAGACAGGTCCCTGTACTTGGGGAAACAAATATTTTCTTGGTACATGATGTAAAAATGTGCAATATCTTGACTTCTAAGTAACCAGTTAGGCCTGTCAGAACCAGCAATATAAACTACAGCATCACTAGTCTAGAAATAGTGGCAGTACAATTCGGCTGCTGTTTTTGCTCCCAGTTTTAGCCCAGTTTAAGTCCAAATGTAGACAGGGTTTGGTCTTGTTCTAGTCCTGGTTTAGTCCTGGTCTAGTCCAGTTTTAGTTTTCGGCCTGTTTGCCCGACCAGCCAGTCCCTTCATTATTCTACATTCTGTTCTGTTTGAATCCACAAGGGTCTGGATTTGGACCAGAGAGCATGAAAAACCTCTATCCTAATGTGGGATGGTCCAAACACAGCCGCTAATTTGTATCATGTGTCAAGACATCTCCTCTCGAAAATTCTCCCATCGTTCAGAACAAAATATTTAATTTTACTGGAGATTAGTATCAGTTTTAGTGTTTCAGTTGTTGATTCTGGACAATGCTGCACTGTTTCTCTTTGTCCTCTGTGTAATTTTTTCCCCCTTTTTACATGTAAGTTGCCATGTTTGTTTTGACACAAACGGACCATGCATCTCTCTGATTGGTTAATCCACCTGTCAATCACGCCCATTTGAAATCTTGGAGACAGGATACGGTTCCAGACTCACTCGTTTTTGTAAAGTTTTGTCAAAGCGCGTGGTTTTGGCTGGACAGGTAAACGTGGACTGTAGCAGTGTTCCTCATCCACTCTTTGTTACTTACTCGCCTCCACCTGGTTGTGGTCCACCTCCATCTCTCTAAATGAGTAACACTTATCTGTGTAATAAACTTCTCATTATCAGCTGTTTTATGCTATTGGGCAGTGGTGGATGAAGTACTCAGTTTTGTCACGTAAGTAAAAGTAAAAGTATCACATGAAGTACCTGCTTAAAAATGTACTTTAAGAGTAAAATGTAAAACTATTTCAAGTGTTTGTTATTTCAAGTGTTGTTAAAGTGTAAATGTTGTGATACTGATTAAAAAAAAAAAAAAAAAAAAAACATACATATTTTGGTCAACAGTAACAATACAAATCAATAATAATAATAAATAATATTTTTTTTATATGAGTATTTATTTTTGTTTGCTCAAACCCAAAGCTGGAACTCAAAAACTTTAGTCAGGATGTTACCACGAACATAAAAATAACGGTAAAAATAACCCCTCAAATCATATTAAAAGTACTTTTTACTTTTCAGTCCAGTTAAAAATGTAGTGAAGTAAAAGTACAGATACTGCTCTCAAATGTAGTGAAGTAAAAGTAAAAAGTATCCACTGTAAAATGTACTTAAGTAAAGTACAGATACCTAAAAATTCTACTTAAGTACAGTACTTTACTAATTATATTTCATTACCTTCCACCACTGCTGTTGGGTACATTGACAAGTGGTTAATCCTGTTTTAATTTAAAATCAACATTGTTCAATAAATAGTTTTGGCCTCAACATTGTGTATAGGTCTACTTTTATTTGCTTTAACTTTTTATTTTTTTCCTTTTTGAGCTGTGCAGGGTCACATATTTGAAGGTGCACTCTGCAACGTTTCTGGTGGAGTTTCTACCATTTACGCCTTCGTGAAGATGTTATTGCTTCACCGGAAATGTTCCACAGTACGGCATTAAACTTATATAACCATGGAGACAAGCAGTTGATGCCCCCAGGCCAAGTTAGTGGTAGCAGCAGCGGCAGCAGCAGTGGCATTTGGACTCTAGTCTTTCCTGATTTGTGTTGTGTACAGTCTGTGGTTGTATCGTTTATATTCGGCTGTTTACTCTGAAATCAGGGCAAACCTCTGTGTATTTTCCACAGAGAAAGAACAGTGGGATTCTGTCCGTGCCCACAGCTGCACACGGCGGACATGTTTTTATTTGTCCAGATGTCTTTTTGAGGAGGAAAACCAGTTTAAATTCAGATCTAAACTGTGACTGAAGACACGGGCTGACACATGGACCACCTGTTCCTCTTCTGTTAGATTTGAATTAAGTTTTGGAGAATGTCACACACAGTTCTGATCTGTGAAGAAGACATGTTTTTGAAAGGCGGATACGTGCAGTGCCATTCCGTGGAACATTATGAGCACATAACGAACTTCTCTACGGAGACAAAAAGGTGGCAGACCCTCCATCAGAGTAATATTATGGAAAGCAGTTTCAAGATATCAAAACCTACACACAAAACCGGCAGACGAAAACAAGGACTCTGTTTGCTGGTGCACTGAGGGGTGAAGCAGTTTGAACTGAAGGACATTTGAGCAGAAGGTGAATGGACTTTAAAAACACAGAGTAGCACGATGAAAATATCACTAACAGATGTCATGCAGTTTGTGTTTTCCCCATTAAAGGGCCTGTACCTTTAAATGCATTCTTGTCCAGATAAATGCTCTTTACATCGTGCATTTTGGTAAAAGTTGCTAAACAGGGTCAGGGTCATTGTTACTAAGAATCATGGGAAACCAACTGCCTGACACTATCCCACACACTTTCTCTGTCATGGTACATTTTCAAGAGAGATAAAATTGCAAATAATAAACAGAGATTGGATGAGGAAACAACTGCATGACACTAGACAGTTGTTTCTGTGTCATAGACTGTATATATAAATGGACATAGCTAACCTAGCTCCTCATTTTGGTCTTAAAATGTTCGTATTAACCTGCTCTACATGATCCTGGTGTTTTTATTTGGCTATTTTGTCTGTAAATCAAGATATGAACATTAATAACAGAAGAATGAGGCACCTTCTTTCCCCGAGGTCGCTCCCACTGGCATTAGCAACAGGTTTGATTGACAGCGTTGCTAAGTGCCCGCCCCCTGCCAAACCAGCGGCGTGGGCAGGACGGGGCGTTATTGAGTGTCATTTGACTGGAGCCGAACGCTACGGATGACGTCACACTCACTTAGTCCACGTCTTTATACAGTCTGTGGTCATGGTGCAATATCATAACAGCAGAAAGGACTAAAACATGTTCCTGATTCAGGGTTTGAAATCAGGTACAGGCCATTTTATCTAAAAAAAAAAAAATACAGTAAGCAGAGATGGGTAGAGAAGCCAAAATAGTACTCAAGTAAGAGTAACGTTACTTTAAAATAATATTACTCAAGTGGAAGTACAAAGTAATTTGAAGTGAATGTAATTGTAAGGACAAAACTTTAAATAATAGACACAAAAAAGTGAAAAAGTACATGGTATCTGAAGGAGAGCCATAAGAAACACGAATGTTGAAAGCATTTCATATGGTCAACATAAAGCTTTGGTCACTTACAGACTTACTCACAGTGGGAAGCATAACCAAAACTTTTACCCAAGTAAGAGTATTGTTACTTCAATAAAAATATTACTCAAGTAAAAGTATGCTGCTGGAAAAGTACTCTGAATAGTACAATTTCTGAGTGCTACCCGCCTCTGACAGTGGGCTAATTTCTAGCTAGGTTCTTCAGAAAAATGGAAATAATTCTTCTGGAAATAAATCCCCAGTGCTGCAGTTTGGTCCTCCGCTCCTGACCTTGAGGGATTGGCTGAAGGGTGGGTCATAATGCCGTCTATAAAAACAAAACACTGGCCATAAAAGGAGAATCCCCAGTTTAAACGAGTGCATTTATCCTACATCAGATAAGAAATATTTACAGAGCTCCACTCCTTCAGAACACACTGCAGGCTGAAGATAACGACATTTAAAAGGCTCTGAAAAGTCTGTCTTTATCTCGATTGTGGCAGAGTAATTAAAGGTGCACTCTGTAACTTCATATTGTCACTGTCAAAACTGCTTTGCTTGAAATGTTCGTAAGTATGGCATTAAACATACCTAACTTGAATTTCTTGCCGTTATAGGTGTTTGTATCGCTGAAACGTGTCTTGAAAAACATGCTTTCTTGCTGCGAGAGGTATTGCCTCTCCACAGATCTTACCTGTTGGCTCTCCTCAGGCCAGGGTACTCTGTTATTACACAAACATCAGGTAATTCTCAAAATAGGGATCCAGAATACACACGTCTTCAGTACTTTACAAAGATGTGAGTCTGGTCCTGTTTTCAAATGAGCGTGATTGACAGGTGGATTAGCCAATTAGGGACATGCATTTTCCATCCGTCCATCCATCCATTTTCTTCCGCTTATCTGGGGTCAGGTTGCAGGGAGAGCAGTCTAAGCAGGGACTCCCACACTTCCCCCTCCCCAGACACTTCCTCAGGGCCTCCTCCCAGTGGGACATGCCCGCCTCCCCCCTCCCAGACACTTCCTCAGGGCCTCCTCCCAGTGGGACATGCCCGGAACACCTCCCTAGGGTGGCCATCCGTATCAGAAAAAATGAAATATCACAGGGGACTGAAAAACACTGCAAATTTCTGAGCGAAGCACTAAACTCTACACTGATTTTATTTATATATGACAAGTGACCAATGAGCTCCTTCGCTTCACACGCGTCACTGAAAAAACAAATCTGATTGGACGATGACGTTTGGCCGGGCTTGAGACGCAACAGAGGCCGTGGGGACCAGACTGATATCAATCTGTATAAAAAAATATTTTCTGGATTTGTTAGGCAAAGATACTCCTAAAACTCTGCTTCAAATGCTGAAAAGAACCCAAAACTGAGAAAGCCGACACCATATTGACTCAGGTGGGATATATTGCACCCTTTAATAGTTTATGGCTAAAGCACAGTTCTAAGGATGCAAAAATAACTGTAATATTGTGAGCACATATATTTTCAAAAAGCCGATGCCAAACCTCTTGAGTTCTGAACACATGCGATAATTTTCCACTTGTGGGATGGATGGTCCACACTGCAATTTAGGGTCAGACTGCCAGGGACTCACATTCTGGGCATAGTTTGAAGAGCGAGAAGCACTTTTGTACTTAGAATACTTCCATTACTACTCCTCCTGCTGTTACTGCTACTGCTGATACAGTCTAGGATTTGTTTTTAAATTACTGGATGTGTTTGTGCCAATACTTAAATACTAAAATGAAAATAAAATAAAAGAAATAAAGGAAAAAAAAAAAAGAATTGTTTTAACATTTGGGGTCTAAGCATAAAAGCCTGGTGTTGTCAGGGTGGAGTTGAGTGGCTTAGGACAGAGATAGAGAGGATCAGACGGTGCGTTTTACACACCTATGCACATGCAGAATACAGGCTTTAGTGAGTCCACCCCCTCCTCACATGAAAGAGGACTTCAGAGCAGACACGCAGGAATTTTGGGTCAAATTTAAGGTCAAACTGGGGTCACCGTGCCACAAAATCTGAAATATGTCCATGAGAAACAATTCAAACAGGCTATAGATAGAAGCGAATCTGGACAAGCGAGTTACAGGGACAAGGCAGTGTTTAAATAAGAAGATGAGACGGGTTTGGGTTAGAGTTCAAATATCTTTTTTGTTAGTTAATCTGAAGAAAAGTTTGTGTCAGGGGAGCAAATATATGGATATGTTTATATTGTAGCGTTCTGGTGTAAGGAAACACACCAAAGTTCTTCTGGTTGTTTATTTTCTGAACATAAGGGCTGCTGTAGGCCATAACCACAGACTGTGTAAAGAAGTGGACTAAGTGAGTGTGACGTCACCCGTAGCGTTCGGCTCCAGTCAAATGAAGCTCGTCGAGGCCAGAGCAGTTGTGGGGCGAATTTGGAGCCGAGTTCCATATTTGGAATTCCGACCGCGAGTATCATAGCAACCAGAGAGCCAATCCGGAACAAGGCTGTTGAAGGTAACGCCCCTTCCCGACCGGACAACGGTTTAGCAGGGAGAGGACGCTTAGCAACGCTGCCAATCAAACCTGTTGCTGACGCTAGCGGGAGCGACCTCAGGGAAAGAAGTCGCCTGATTTGTCTGTTATTAATGTTCATATCTTGATTTACAGACACAATAGCGAAATAAAAGCACCAGGACCATGTCAAGCGGGTTAATGCGAACATTTAAGACCAAAATGAGGAGTTTGGACTTTTTTGAGACTTTGGAGATGTGGACAGACTAGTAATAAAGTGTTACTCAAACATGTGTGAATGAAAAAAACACAACTCGAGGGATGTTTTTGATGAAGTAACAGCATTTTAATGTGGCTTAAAGCTCACAAGAGTCAATTTTGTGCAACATAGGACCTTTAAACACCAAAAGCTGCTCTAAATGTGCCCTGAGTTTCCTGAAGGAGAGAATTCAGATGGTCCCATGTCACAGATGTGCTGCAGCTTATTCACTGAACCACTGCATCACAAAAATACTTGTAGGATGTTGTGTGTTGCGTTTTGGCTCTTCAGTCTGTTCCTGTTTACTCCTCGCCGTGGTCTGAGGCTCTGGGCTCTGCTACTTTTCACTAAACAGTACAATTCTACTTTCATACAAGAACAACAATGTTTTTACTTTTTTCTCACTGTCTTAGTTTACATCAGTGGTGGAAGAAGTACTTAATGCTGTTACTTAAGTAAAAGTGCAGATACCGGAGCAAAAAATACATGAAAAATCCACTTAAGTAAAAGTACCCGTTTAAAAATGTACTTACAGAGTAAAAGATAAAAGTATTTTGCACAGATTTTGAGGTCTTATAAGGCTTCAAATGTAATGATTTTGATAAAGATTTGTGCTGAATTTTGTTAAACAGAAACAACCGAGTCATTTTTTTTTTTTTCTCGTATATTTTTCTTTGCTCAAACTACAAACGTGCTAAAAATAAACCCTCAGCCGTTTCATCAGGTCTCAAGCAATAATGAAAATACTTTTACTTTTCAGTCTTGTTCAAAAATGTTGTGGAGTAGAAAGTACAGATACCTGCTCTCAAATGTAGTGAAGTAAAAGTAAAAAGTAAAAATGTACTCAAGTAAAGTACAGATGAAAATACTTTACTTTTCAGTCTTGTTCAAAAATGTTGTGGAGTAGAAAGTACAGATACCTGCTCTCAAATGTAGTGAAGTAAAAGTAAAAAGTAAAAATGTACTCAAGTAAAGTACAGATACCTAAAATTTATACTTAAGTACGATACTTTACTACTTTTACTTTGTTACTTTTTTCCACTGGTTTATATGCACACTAAAATCTGATTATTATCTGATTTCTGGATATTTAAAATTATCGAAATGACATGCAAAACCTAAAATTTGATGTGAGTTCAGAGGGGCCATGATCAGAAGGAAACCAGGTCTGATTTTAATAGTCTTAACTCCAAGAATCTTTACAATCACATTTTGAGTTTGTATGTAACTGCAACAACTGAAAGAACCTATTTATTACTCCTCCAAGTCTCTCAAAGATACTCTAAGTGCTTTATATCGCACGCTTCATGTCCACACCTGGTTGTGGTAAACTTGTGTAGCCACATCTGCCCTGGGGTAGAATGACTCAAACGGTACCACCCAGGCCTGTCACGATATCACATTTTGAAGTACAGTATTTGGTGAAGAAAATATAGACGGTAGACGATAATATTGAAACTAATTTATGCCACTGACACAATAACCCCAAAGCAGGATTTACCCCCCAAAAAACTATTCTATTTATGCAGTATTGTTAACGAACATGAGCTGCTATAAATAAATGAAACACTGAATGAGTCATAGATGTTATTTATTCAACCCTTCACAGCTCAAATCTTATCAAAGTACAGAAATAAATGAAACCTGAATGAGTCATAGATGTTATTTATTCAACCCTTCACAGCTCAAATCTTATCAAAGTACAGAAAAATACCAAAAAGTTCCTCACTAGTACAAAGAAAAAGTCCCCACGGAAAATATTGACCCCAAAAAGTAATTATTCCATCTGTCATGTATTTTATTCATTTATTTTATTCATTTATACAGGGTAACCCAATGAGAGCACTTGGGCTCTGTTTTTCATGGGCGCCCTGTTTAAAATACAATACAAGCAGAAAAACAAACAAGACAAACAAGTAAACAAGTCCACATAAACATTAAAACAGGAGCAGGTGTGTGAATAAAAGTTTGTTACCAGATTATTAAATTGCGATTGTGTCACCAATGCATCCAGTTTTGTTTTTCCTTGAAGCATATTCCATTTTTATGAAGCAAAACAGCTGCGGCTCGCCCTTAGCCTCACGCAGTCATGTCATCTGGTGTTAAATGAGTCAGGATTAAACATGAAGAATCAGCGTTTCAGTTTTATAACATTCGTCCTGAAGATGTGAGACAGGCCTCTACTTTGACAATGTTTAAATCCAGGCTCAGAACGGTTCTGTTTAGCTGTGCATATGACTGAAAGGTTTTTATTCTGCACTTTTCTCTTTTAATGTTCATTTTATGATGGTTTTTCATGATTAGTTATGTTTTGACTACTTTGAATTACTTTGTGTATGAATTGTGCTGTACAAATAAACTCGTCTTGCCTAAATGTTCCGGTATCAATGATTAACAAACAGGTGAGGTCTTCTGGCAGGTTTTGAAGTCGTCCCTTATAGATACATTTCATGCAGTGCTGTTCTCTTTTAACAGACAGTGTTGGCCAACCCACTTTTCCATAGACAATACAGTGATGTCTTTCAAATCCATCACCTGTAATGAAACATAAACCGCCTGGCCAAAAAAAAAAGTCACCACCAAAAAAAAGGTCACACACTCTAATATTTCGTTGGATGCCTTTAGCTTTGATTACGGAATTCGCTGTGTCATTGTTTTGATAAGCTTCTGCAATGTCACAAGAGAAAAAAAAGCGACTTTTTTTTGGCCAGGCAGTGTATATTGAACGAAGTCGATACAGTAATTATCGTGAGCGTCTTCTGATTATCTTTAGAAGGCTGCCTATCTGCGCCATCGGCCCCTCCGGCCTCCCTCTCACACACTGCATTCATAGCCATATTTGTGGCCATATCTGCTTGACAGTGCCTGACCTTGACAGATTTCGGAAGGCGCCACAGTTTGGTAGCAGTGCCTCGAGTCTAATGCATAGAGTCATTGTGTCCTTAGGCAAGACACTTCACCCACCTTGTTTTAAAGCAGACCTATTACGCAAAATCGACTTGTCAGAGCTTTTAACCATGTTATAGTTGTTTCCCTTCAACATTCACTCACCTGAAGTTGTATTTGGAGTGATTCTTGCATGTTTGACCAATCTTTAATCGCTTATTTTCAAGACGCCATTTTGCCGATCAAGCCCCGTTTTCACTGCCACCGATACACGCCCACTGTGACGTACGTACTTCGTTCTCCAATTTTATTTCCTTAATCGGTGATACATGTAAGATTCATCTTACATGTATTACATAGTCATTTTGGTACAAATGAAAAAAATCGGTTACTCGCTAGTGTGATGTGCAGCTGTTCATAGGAGGTGCCGACTCTTTGTCGTGACGACGTTTACGCCGACGTCAGCTCCCACTGGGCACCGCAGTTTTCTAATGTGGAAGTGAGCGGACTTGTTTCTTTTATTAAGTCGTTTTATATGAATGTTGTGATTTAAAATGTGCAAATTATAACACAATGATCCACGGGTGTCACATATTATAACTATAGCGCCGGCACAAACACAATAGGTCTTCTTTAATGTGCTGTGTGTGTGTGTGTGTGTGTGTTGGTGATGGTCTGATGGTGCAGACTGGCAGCCTTGTTTCTGTCAGTTGTCCCTAGGGCAGCTATGGCTACAACAGCAGCAGTGTGGAGTGAATGAATAATGCAGTGTAAAGCACTCGGGTGTCTTGAAAGACGCTGTGCAAATCCAGCATTATTATTATTGTATTCAAAATGGGTGAAGTGCAGGTATATCACAAACTTTTCAACTTTTCGAAAACCCCCAAAATAATCACATAACGAACACAACTGTTTTTTGGGAGTTGGTTGGGGAAAATCTTTAACCAAATGAGTCACTGCTTCCTCGTGGACATTACCTTAAAGATGCTTCTGCGTTCTGTCAATACACGACTGAAACTCGCTTCTTTCCCTTTAAATCTCTCCATGATGTGATTGCGTCCTTCAGAGCGTGGACCCTGAGGAGACGACCCTATAGAGTCCACACAAACAGATCCTCTTTAACTGATGGTTTCTGTCTCCTCCGTGTCTGCTGTTCCAAAGAAAATGTTGATCCTAAACACTCAGAGTGAATGTTGTGTTCAGGACGAATCCGAAAGAGAAGTTTTGGGGAACAGAGGGATGACATCAGCTGCAAAAGATGAGTTATTTCATATAAGCTCAAAGATTCCTACCCCATATGGATTTTCAAAGACGTTTTGTCCTATATTGGTTTTGTTCTGGACAGAAGTGAGGCAGCAGGGTAAAGACACTAGATTAAAGGAGCACAGTGGAACTTTTCTGTTGTAGATTCGGGCATTTGCTTGTCTCCATGGAGATGATATTTCTTTGCCTGGATTGTCCCTCACTCTGGCATAAACACATTTATGTATGTCCACTGAAACAAACAGGTGACATGACAGGACACGTTACAGCTTTACAGGTCAGATCTGTGTAGAGGCGACCCTGCTCATAGTGAGAATGCACGTTTTTCAAGGTATTTTTTTACTGTAATTGAAAAAAAAATGCAATTTAAATTGGTTTAATTCCATACTGTGGAATATTCCAGGCAAAGCAATAGTATCTTCATGGAGACAAGCAGGTGTCGGACTCCCAGACAGAAAAAATGCAGTAACTTTTCTGGTGGAGGGTCTGCCACCTGCTTGTCTCTGTGGAGATGTCCTTACTTTGCCCGGAATGTTCCACGGTATGGCATTAAATATATCAATCTTGCAACCGTTAAGTTAAACCTTTGCCTTCTTTCAATGAGGGGGATCACCTGTCCACAGATCCGACCGGTAACCTGGCCTTTTCCTATGGGGATATAATATGTAAAGTAAGAGATAAAATAAGAGAACCTTTATTTGTCCCACAATGGGGAAATTCCAGTGTTGCAAGGAACATTTCAAGAACAGCAGGAGAATAGAAATAAAAACTCAAAAACTTACTGTAACGGAGACAAGCAGGTGGCATATCCTCCGCCAGAAAATTTACATAGTGCGTCTTTAAATTTAAACCAAGCGACTGCACAGAACTCAGAAGAACATAATTCATACTATCATCTTTGTCTAACGCCGCTGTTTTATTTTTAAAGTAACTGAATCCTAACATTTTCAGCCTAACCCCTCCCCTCTCCTGGCTGCCTCCTCTCCTCTCTCCTCTCCTCTCCTCTCTCCTCTCTCTCTCTCCTCTCTCCTCTCTCTGTACTTGTGGCTTTGGTGCTGGTTTTGTCCCTCTGATTTCTTGCTTCGGTCTCTATATTTTGCGATGTGTTTTTCGGAGCTGCAGCTTGTTCCTGGTTCGACCGCATCATTTCCAGACCCGCAGCAGCCAAACCACAGGCCTGAAATTACCCAGAATTCCATGGGGCATGCTCCGACACTGGCACAGAGGGCTGACCGCAGCAGGGCCAGAGGTTGAGGGTAAGGTAGTACTTATGTCAGAAAAGGATGTGTCGAGTTTGCAAAAGGAAATCACTGTATTTAAAATATACACAATGAGAGGCCACTTTATTAGGTACAGCCTGGTAACACCAAAGATGGATTATTTTCTTTATAAACTTTCTATCAGGTAAGGGATCTGTTAAAGTACTGTGGAAAGTACAAGTGATGAAGTACAGGTGGTAAAGTACTGTACTTGAGTAGAATTTTTAGGTATCTGTACTTTACTTCAGTATATTTTACAGTGGATACTTTTTACTTTTACTTCACTACATTTGAGAGCAGGTATCTGTACTTTCTACTCAACTACACTTTTGAACAGGACTGAAAAGTAAAAAGTACTTTTCAGATGATTTGAGGGGTTATTTTTACCATGTTCGCGGTAACATCCTGACTAAAGTTTTCGAGTTCAAGCTTCGGCTTTGAGCAAACAAAAATAAATACGCAAAATTCACAAGAAAAATTGAGAAATGTATTTGTATTGTAACTGTTGACCAAAATATGTATCATTTTGAATCAATATCACTACATTTAACACTTTAACAAATTAACTACACTTGTGTGAAATATTTTTACTCTTTACTGTTAAAGTACATTTTTAAACAGGTACTTAAATACTTTTACTTAAGTAGATGTTTTCATGTGATACTTCTACTTTCACTTAAGTAACAATACTGAGTGCTTCATTCACCACAGATTAAAGTCAGGATTGTGCCACTAACACATTTTTATTGAATCGGGATCCATTCATTTCAAATATTCAGTGATGAGTTTGGGTCTTTTTAATGTCTGTAAAAACATGTGGTTTGGAGCAGAGACTTTGGGAAAAAATTAATTCAAAGTCTGTCTTGTTTTTGTTGGTGGGAACCATGTTTAATCGATTTAAACACAACAATAAGACTGAATCAAAAACAATTGATCAATACAAAGTCAAAAGATGAATGTACTTTTTTGGTTTTGGTTTGGCTGGTAGTTGGTACAATTAGTAATAGCCGTAATAATTGCGATTGTAAATGATCTGGTTTAAGTCCATTTCTAGGCTAGACTTGAAAAGCTGCACATCAAAGAACCTTTCTTCACTTTCAAACATCTTGCCTGAGGAAAAATTTAAGATCTGTCAACTGGACAAAACGTTGTAGGAGTAAAAACAAGAAAAGAATAAACAATAGGGCTGGCCAGGATGCTGATAGTGTGAAATCACTCATTAGGGGCTTGAATGACTATGCTAAGTAGGACTCAGGCCCAGTTCACACTTAGGGTAGCACAATAGACCAAGCCTACAGACAGAAACTGTAAACCAGGGGTGTCCTAACTATGGCCCGGGGGCCAAATGTGGCCCTCGGACCAATTTTTATTCGCCCTCAGGCCTTCAGTTGAACTGGCCCAATTGATCATAATCGGTACTTTTTACGGCAAATTTGAGTAATCCTACCTCTATAACCTAAATAACATCACATTGCATTGTCATACAGGCCTAAAATTAATGTTTCAAGCCTTATTTATGATGTAAAAACTATGTTAAATGCACCATCTGAATTATCCACTGTATTGACCACTGGTCCGTGGCCCGCCGTGTCGAATATTTTTCAAGATATGGCCCTCAGTGAAGAGCTGGTGAAGAGTTTGGGCCCCCCTGCTGTAAACAACAGGTGTTTTCAGTTTCAGTGTAGTTAGCTCCTCCCTTCAGACAGATATAAGGCAGTGTCCAGCAGTGATCTGACCAGAACTGAAGAAGAGGCTTGGATGAGCAGACAGACGTCTTCACTCTTACAACGTTTTGTCCAGTTGACAGATTTTATAATTTTCTTTTGCTGTGGATCAGACCTGGACGACTGAGGGATCACACAAGTATCTCGCCCGAGGACACAATGGCAGTGAGCACCACAGGGAGCAGGGATCGAACCCCCTCCTACCAACTCATCCCCCAAACTGTTAAATATTGAGAAATTATATAAGCATTTGTATTATGGAATTAGGGGATAAAAATATTGACTTAAAAATATATATAATACTGAAAGCACGTTTAGAGTGAGAGAATGAACTTGTCAATAACTAGCCAAGAAATAACTTTGAAGGTGCTGTACCAGATTTTTAATGTTTTAAAATTGTATAAAAACCAGAACTAGTTCATTTTAAATGGTTTGCAGTTTTGTCATCATGGTAAAGCTAACAACAACTAGCATTCTAACACATCCTTCCTGATTATCGGACAATAAAATGCTTTTTAATTAGATGTAGACAGTACGCAACAAACTTATTTTAACCTATAATGTTCAATTTGATGTATTGATAAGATGGAGTTGTTGTTAAATTGTTAAATGTTATATAAGTGCAAAATAAATAAATCAACCTCAAGAGCTGCATTAAAATATATCTGTACTGGGGCAAGACAAAAAAGTCCTTTAAGTATGTGTGCAAAAATAATTAATGTTCGTTATGATTTAGACAAAAGACGACACATCAGTAATGCATAGACAAGATTTTAATCACTTTCAACAACCCAGAATGCATTGCACCGACCAAAAGCTACAATTCAAGACAAGGCAACATACTGTATTTACTGTACAAATCTTAAAATTCCCAAAGTACAACACAATTTTAAAGATTGTGCTAGCTAAAAAGTAAAATATAATCGCTTTAAATCATTTTTTTCTCTGAGTAAGATATTGTAAACATGTAGTTAGCACCCCATTCTGCTTTTTTATTGACACGTTTTTTGCTTTTTGTGGCGGGAGATGGTGATGTAATGATTTGGTTCATTCATACCAGACCAGTGGCGTAATACACGTTTCAAACACTTCAATGCCAATGGAAATGCAGGCCTTCGATTCAAGCCTTTTTTGGGATAACAATGATTTTAGGGTCTATAATAAATGGTGTTGTAAGCTTAGAAGTATTTTTACAGTGCATCACATGACCATAATCACTGCCTCGTAGCCGATACTTAAGACCACCTGCAAATTATTTGGTTTACCCATTAGAATTTGAAAAAAATAAGCACGTTTTGTTTTTGTACTTGAACACAGACCTGTATGGATTTAACCATAACCAAACGCAGCTGAAATACTCAACTTTTGGCTAAATTAAGCTTAACTTAAAGATACAGCATGTAACTTTCTGGAGGTGGCACGTCACTGCATGATTCCGTGGAGATAGAACGTTAAAACCATGAAACATTTCCATGGAAACAAGCAGGAGAAACCCCTCCTCCAGGCCAAATAAGAGTCAGGTTTGTGGAGGTGCAAGCCGCTCTGAGTAAGGACCCAAGTTTTTCAAACCAAAATGAGAAAGCGTGTTTTTACTTTAGTCTGTTTATTTGTCTAAAAAGTTACATGCATGACTTAAATTGCATGTGCCGCAGTTGGTAGCTCTTATGTTGTTTTCTACACATTTTATTCTTATGTTGTTAATGTTCAGAACAATAAATGAATTTACCCTGCACCTCGAGAGCTACGTACACCAAAAAAAACAAGACCCACTGCTCAAAACCACTGCGAACATCTCCAACTGTTTAATACAAAAACCTCACCACTACAACACACTATATTCACTGGTATCGTTACACATAGGCCCAGTCCACAGACAGAGCATGTTATTTTACAGAATACAAAACCCTTATAGATATAGTATAGTTATATATTTATACTCTATGAAAAAATAAAATAAAATCTTAATCTCTTTGCTGCTTAATCAGTTTAAAGGCGCATTATGGAACTTTTCTGGTTAGGGGTCTAGTACCTGTTTGCGTCCATTGCTTTGATTTGAATGGCATTAAAATCATCAGTTACCATGGAGACAAGCAGGTGACACTACCGGGCCAAGTTACAGGTCAGATCTGGGGAGAGGTGACCAAGCTCATTGTAAAAAAAAAAAATGTTTTTCAAGATATTTTTGAGCAATAAAAAACCCGAAATAGAGAAAAAAGCGAAACAGATTAATACATAGGTTTGATGCCATAGTGTGGAACATTTAAGGCAAATCAATGAAATCTCCATGGAGACAACCAGGCAGCAGATTCACCACCAGAAAGTTACACAGTGCGCTTTTAAAACATATTTTTTCCTACACTGACTGCATTTGACTGCTACAAAACAATGAACATTTTTGCAAAAATGGTCCAAAGTTTGAAGCACAAAGAACCACCAAAAACTGTTGCTCTTAAAGGCACCACAAAACATGTTTATATTGGAACAGGAAGAAGAAGATGTTTATGTTTAAATCATGTCAATCAAGTTTTCTCAACAATGACTTTTGGCCGATGATTTGAAACCTAACAAACACGGCTGCCTTTCAGCGCCTACAGCGTCTACATCAAAACTGGGACTAAACTTGGACTAAACCCTGAACTGAACATTGACTAAACCAGGACTAGACCAGGACTAGACCAGGACTAGACCAGGACTAGACCAGAAACAAACCAAGTCTACATCAGGACTAAAGTGGGGTAAAACAAACACTAAACCAGGACCAAGTGTGAACGCACCCAAATTCCCCACAAATTCATACTGGCTAAGAGTGAAAAGTGTCTTGCCCAGTGACACAAAGGCTACATGCAACGGGGAGGAGGGGGGTTCGTACTGCCAACCTTATAGACACAGAATGACTTGCTTTACCTCTCATATCACTGTTGTCCCATAAAAAAAACATGTAGCTACAAATTCATGCACATAACTCTTACAGATTTTCACTTTTGGTATCTTTTGATTTGAAGTAAAATATGACAGTTTTACAGTTTGGACCAACGACAAAAGCCTCACCCAAGAGCCTCACCCATTTACCGTAACAAAAGTAAGTATCTTTATATTTTAGGACTGTCCTGATGATGAAATTCAGATTATATTTTCTCAGTTCATTCAAAATGTGCCTGAAACGTTCACATATTGCACAAAATGCGAATGAACATCGAAGTCACTACAAAAGTTAGTTAAAAGAACGTTTATGACATCAACACATTTTTCTGACAATGTTTCCCTCCTAGACCTTAAGGCTGTGCTACATAATGATATTTGGGAGATTCAGACAAATAATTAATTTAAAAGGTCCTATATTACACAAAATTGATTCTTATGAGCTTTAAGTCATGTTATAATGTCGTTACCTCCTCAAAAACAGACCTGGAGTTGTGTTTTGTTTCATTCATACATGTTTGAGTAATCCTACATTATTAGTCTGTCTACATCTCCAAAGCTCAAAATGCTCTGTTCCATCTTGTGATGTCATGAAGCGGTAGTTTTCAAGTTAACAGCTACATTTTTACCTTTGGTTCAGGAGAGACTGGCAACTCCAGCGCTGAAATTATCCAAATTATTCTAGTCAAGGTGCATGAAGTTTAAAAACACAGTGGAGCACTTCCTGTATCACCAAATGACATCACAAGGTGGAGCAGAGTGTTTTCCCTTTGAGATAACAACTCCGCCTTAATATTTTTGCGTGTTAATGAAAGGGTTTGTTGTGAATGAAACAAAACACAACTCCGGGTTTGTTTGTGATGAGGAAACATTATAACACAGACCAGAAAATAATAATATGGGTCGTTTATAGGAACTGTATGTAACCTGCTCTTACTGCTGTAAAAAGGTACAACAATCACAAATTAACCTGGGTTGCCAGAGCCTAAACCCAAAAGACTCTCGTGAAGCTCATTCTGCTCTCTGATTGGTTATCGTCTTTAGAACCACCGAATTAAAACACAAACAACTAAGTTATCATGTCCAATGTTTTTTTTGTAATTAAGAATACATCAGCATTACAATTGTTATCGGTAAAAGCTATATTTCATTTGACCACGTTTACCTCGTATCTAGGGACACGGATAAAGTAATGTTTATGAAATTTAAAATCAAAATGTTACGCACTGTCACTTTAAAAATCCAGGTAAAATTTGTCAAGTCACCACAACATAAATCACCATCATAACTGAACAAAAGGCTACAGTTTTTCTGCATAAACTACTCAAGAAACGATTGTCAAAAGCACTACATGGACAGACCACTCCCCCTACAGGTCAGAGGCTGCTATTACAAAGAAAAAAGGTTCCGTCTCGTCTCCGCTCAAAACTTCTGCTCTTTTTTGCTTATATTTTTTACTAATTAACAAAAATATACATGTACATTAAGTTATAGTTATATAGTTTTAGTCTTCATTCATTAATTTACTTCAATCTGCAAAAATATTATGCTGATGATAAACTTTTCTATAACCCAACTCCAAAAGTTAATACAAGGAGCACATCACCGTAATTATTATCTTAAAACACAAAACGCAAAACTTTCCCTTACATTCAAACAGACCAAAACAGTAACCCATATACTTTTTTTTTAATATAGTATCTAAAAACCTATACTTTTGTAGTCTATTAAGGTGTTTCTGTACCTTCTGAGTTATAAGTTGGAGGGCCCAAATGTAAACAGTGGCCATATATTCGTAGTGAGTTCTAGGGTGAAAAAAAAATTAAAAGCAAAATGTGGTTTGTTTTATATATTACGTGTAAATCTTATGAGGTTATGTTGTTGAAAAGACTGCAAAAATAACAAAATGGTATCCCCAAAAACTAACCTAATTTCCGGGTCCCAAGATGAATCCCACTAAGCATTTTAAATAAAATGTCACTAAATGCTACATATTCCCCTTCATGCACAAATATATGCTGTTAAAATCACATAAAAATATAAAAACAACAATAATTACTAAAACGAAAAGTCAATTTTGTGAATAAAACCAATCTCCATCTTAACCTGCTTCAGCCAATATACTCCAAAACATGTTTAAATTACTCCTCTTCTGTCTTCAACCAGTTTTGTACCATCTCCTCTTCTCTCTCTCTCTTCACCTCTGGCCCCTAGTGTGCGGCAGGGACGCAGTGTGAGAGCGCCCCCCTCTGGCTGCGGGCTGGAGTGACGCTGCAGTAGTTCAATAGACCCAGAGCAGGAGTTTTCAAAGAGGAGTGAAGTCTCTGGGTCATTCTGTTGTCGTTGTTTTGGTGGTAAATCAAAAGCAGTAGGAGAGTGTGTTATGTGCAGTTTGTGCTGTCCACGTCCCCTTCACAGCGACCCTCTGAGGAAAGACACACAGACAGATATTGGGTTAGTTAAAATTTTTTTAAAAATCTATATGTAGAGCAGTGTTTCGTCTTAAGCTTTTCCACATAAAGTTTCACCTTTGGGTTTCCAAGTACCACCAGAACTAAACCAGGACTAGATCAGGTCTTTATTAGGGCTCGTCATGCTCTAACATGAGACTAAAGGTATTACTAAACACTGGTGGAAGGTAACAAAGTAAAAAATAGTTAAGTACTGTACTTAAGTAAAAGCCAAAAGTTAAATCTGTCAAAAAGTTGTAGGAGTGAAGACGTTTCACTGCTCATCCTTAAGTAGAATTTTTAGGTATCTGTATTTTCCTTAAGTCAAATTTATAGTGGATACTTTTTACTTTTACTTCACTACATTTGAGAGCAGTATCTGTACTTTCTACTCCACTACATTTTTAACAGGACTGAAAAGTAAAAAGTACTTTTCATATGATTTGAGGGGTTATTTTTACCATGTTCGTGGTAACATCCTGACTAAAGTTTTCGTGTTCAAGCTTCGGCTTTAAGCACAAAAACAACAACAACAAAAATAAATACACAAAATTCATAAGAAAAATTAAGAAATTGATTCGTATTATTACTATGGACCAAAATATGTATATTTTTTATATCACTACATTTAACAATATCAAATTAACAACAAATGACATACTTCTACTCTTAAAGTACATTTTTAAACAGGTACTTAAATACTTGTACTTGAGTAACTTTTTACCTCTTTATCAGTACTTTTACTTAAGTAACAAAATTGAGTACTTCATCCACCACTGGTACTAAACAATGATTAACCAAAAGGAGGAAAAAAAACTGCAGTTTGTTTTATTCAGAGACAAATCTATGAGAAGTACCTCCTTAGTTTGAGAAATACTGGTGTAGATTACATACAGTACATGAAAGTAAATGTGGGAGAAGTATTTATTTATGTTTGATCCAATTTTCAGTTTTTAGGAGTATGTAATGCGCATATGAAGATGGTAATAAAGGTCTCAAAAACAGAAATCTGGACTAGGTTTTAAAGATGCATTATGTAATTTTTCTGGTGGAGGGATGTTCCACAGTACGACAATAAACATACCTATCACGTGTTTATTTACTTATAGGTAAAAAAAATACCTTGGAAAACATACTATAATTACACTCTCCCACGGTACAGCTACTTAATAACTACTGGAAAAACAACTACTACTGCTGCTTCTGCTACTTTTACAGAAACTACTCTACTACTACTATAATTATTCAGCATGGTACCTGTTGTCTTCTTGGTTTGGGAAGACTGGTTTTGACCTATTAATAAAACCAAAAATGCTTTAAAAATACATAAACCAGTCTACTAACGCTGCTCTCGCAACTATTACTCCAACTATTACAACTACAACTACTGCTACTACACTGCACAGCTGCACATGAACTGACTTGGATAAGTTTATTACGTGAGTTTCAGTGGGCACAGCCATTTCCATTTGGGTTGTATTATTTTGCATGGAGCTGCTGACCTTAAATAAGGAAATAAGTTCTATAGAGACGACGGAGCTGTTTTAAAGCCTCCCAGAGAATCGAAGGCAGTGTTGACTTGTTGGTCACATGAACACTGAACGTTTTACACAAATGAACCTACTTTATATCAGATTTTAGCATCAAAACTTTTCTGAAATTCTCTTTTTTTAGTAGAATTTAGAGGCGAAAGTGGCGGGGCAGAATAAGGTTTGCTTGTTTTCTCACCTGAGCACTCGCTCCTGCAGGGGCTGTGCAGAGAGGTGGGTCCCTCTGAGCTGGTGCCGAGCTGCAGCCGCCTCATGTGACGGACGACCGCCGTGGCATTGAACGCTTGCTGCAAAAGAGAGAGAGAAAAACATTATGTAACTCATATGTAAACGGCTTTAAAGGTGAACTATGTAACTTTTGTATAAGGAGCATCTGCTTGTCTCCATGAAGATGATGTCACTTTGCATTTAATTTGAATAACCAGCATTTATTTAATTATGGGTGTTTTTCGTTGCCTACGTCCTGTGAATGGGGTTGCCTCATCACAGATATGACTTGTAACTCGGCCTGGTGCTGTCACCTCCTTGTCCCCATGGACATATAGGTGTTTACTGCGACACAAGCAGGTTGCATACCCTCAACCAGAAAAGTTACATAGCGAATCTTTAGTGTAACTGAACAGTTTTTCTCTGTATTTTTCTCTCTCTCAAAAGAAAAGCAGTATTATAAATCCTAAATACAACAACTGTTTACTTTAAATAAATAAATGGGGCGATTTCCTTATTGTAGGACTAAAGTTTTTCTTATTTTACCTCATCTAAATTACATCATTTTATTTTTTTATTCTTTAAGAGGCAAAAATAACACTCATCTTGTATTGCTGGAGCTCATGTGCAAAAAATGCAGCATTAATGTAACATGAAGGATGAGACTCACCTTCCATTTACTTTTGGCAAAGTTTTTCTTGATTTGTGCACTGACAGATTCATGAATGTTCTTATCCAGAGCCGTGTCTCCGGCAATCCTACAATAAATATCAAACTATAAATTCAAAAAGTACAAAATTTAAGTTATGGCTGATGCATTTAAGTAAAACCAAACATACCAGGGATGCTGCAGAGCCTGATCACACGTGTATCGCACACTGGGGTCTTTCTCCATCAGGTGAATAATGAAATCTTTGGCTAAAACAAAGAGAAAAATCACAATGAGCTATTTAAACAGGGATGTCAAAATGATATTAAAAACAGTCATCAAGATTATTCAGGTCACAATATCATTTATGTAACATTGATTTGAATAAGTGTAACAGTTTCTTCCCCACTTTTCACTTGACCCTTCTCTGGCATGTTAAAGCTGCATTTTGTAAGTTTTCTGGTGGAGGACCTGTCACCTGCTTGTCTCCATTAAGATGTTATTGCCTTGTCTAAAATGTTCCATAGTAAGACATTAAACTTATCTACAGTGCCTGACTTCAGTTACTGTTTTTATTGTTAAAAAAAAAAACAACTTAAAAACATTCCTACTATGCCTGTCCACAGATCTGACTTGTTACTTGACCTTGTAGCATCATCTGCTTGTCTCCAGGCAAAGCAATAACATCTCCATGGAGACAAGGCGGTGGCGGACCATACACCAGAAAAGTTACATAGTGCACCCTTAAGTTTTTTCAGAATAGATTAGAAGGACACATATTTCTGCGTGTTCAGTTCAATTCAATTTTATTTATATAGCACATTTAAAACACAACTGCCAAAAGTGCTTCACATAAACAACAACAAACAAAAACAGATACACAAAAATACAACACATAGGCAAAGAACAATAAAACGATAAAACACCAAGATATCCTGCTTAGCTGTGTTCCTGTACCTGAGTCGGAGATGTCGTCCCAGTACGGAGAGTCAAACTCGTACTCAGCCCTCAGGATCTGCTCAAACAGTTTGGCATCGTTTTCATCATAAAACGGGGGATACCCACACAATCTAAAAGAACGGAAATTTGACTGAGTTAGACTTGGTTAAAATCTGTACAAAAAGCGAATTTTTTACACTTACAGAATATATGCAATGACTCCAATAGACCAGCAGTCTACGGCTTTACTGTAGGGCTTCTGAGCCAGAACTTCAGGGGCTGAAACAGACAAGATGTTAATGGAATATTGAATCTAGTTGAAATAATGAGGACCAGTGTAAGTGTAAAAGTAAGTTTGTTTTTTTTTTATTTCCTCAAGTCAAATGGTATAGAGATGATACTTACCGACGTATCCCGGGGTCCCGCAGGCTGTGGACATGACACTCCCAGCGCCCTCGATTTTAGACAAACCAAAGTCGCTGATCATGATTTTAGAGTCTTCTTCCATGCTGTAGTACAGGAGGTTCTCCGGCTGAAACATCCACAGGACAATCAAAGAAGAACATCAGTGCTATTTCTAGTTCGTTAGTCTGTTAAGTGTGACATCATCACTGCTTGTTTGGGTCCAAAAGTTTTTTCTTGTGCACTTTAGGTTTTAAACGGACATTTTCAAAGCCCTCTCTGAGTGTTTGCTTTGGTCCTGGATTGGGCCCAGATTTAGTCCAAATATAGATTTTGTTTGGCCCTATTCTTGTCCTGATTTAGTCCTAGTCTGGTCCAGGTTCAGTTCCAGGTTGTTTTAGTTCCAATTTTGATGTGGTAATTATGCATGAGTGAACACACCCTAAGTTTGGTCTTGTTTAGTCCTAGTCCAATCCTGGTCTAGTCCTGATCGAATCCTGGTTGAATGCTGGTCTCGTCCTGGTCTAGTGCTGATCTAGTCCTGGTTTAGTGCTGGTCTAGTCCTGGTCTAGTCCTGATCGAATCCTGGTTGAATGCTGGTCTCGTCCTGGTCTAGTGCTGATCTAGTCCTGGTTTAGTCCTGGTCTAGTCCTGATCGAATCCTGGTTGAATGCTGGTCTCGTCCTGGTCTAGTGCTGATCTAGTCCTGGTTTAGTCCTGGTCTAGTCCTGATCGAATCCTGGTTGAATGCTGGTCTCGTCCTGGTCTAGTGCTGATCTAGTCCTGGTTTAGTCCTGGTCTAGTCCTGATCGAATCCTGGTTGAATGCTGGTCTCGTCCTGGTCTAGTGCTGATCTAGTCCTGGTTTAGTCCTGGTCTAGTCCTGATCGAATCCTGGTTGAATGCTGGTCTCGTCCTGGTCTAGTGCTGATCTAGTCCTGGTTTAGTCCTGGTCTAGTCCTGATCGAATCCTGGTTGAATGCTGGTCTCGTCCTGGTCTAGTGCTGATCTAGTCCTGGTTTAGTCCTGGTCTAGTCCTGATCGAATCCTGGTTGAATGCTGGTCTCGTCCTGGTCTAGTGCTGATCTAGTCCTGGTTTAGTCCTGGTCTAGTCCTGATCGAATCCTGGTTGAATGCTGGTCTCGTCCTGGTCTAGTGCTGGTCTAGTCCTGGTCTAGTCCTAGACTAGTCCTGGTCTAGCCCTGGTCAAGTCCTGGTCAAGTCCTGGTTGAGTCCTGATTGAGTTCTGGTTTAGTTTAGTCCCAATCTTGACGTGGTGAACATGTCCATGCGCCTGCAGAGTCTCACCTTGAGGTCTCGGTGTACGATGCCCATGTCGTGGAGGTATTTCACAGCGTCCAGAATCTGCTGGATCAGTTTACTCGCGTCCTTCTCAGTGTAGAAGCCTTTTTCTATGATGCGGTCGAACAGCTCGCCCCCAGACACACTGAACAAAACACACAATATGGAAGATGTGTGAAAAATGGCATCTGGACAAAACAATTTAAATCTACAAGCATATTTCAGTCTCATTAGGAGTAATATTTTTGTTTCATTTAAATCACATGTTTTTGCTTCTAATCTTCTGAAATTACCCTTTAAAATGCCTCATTATATTGCAGTTAATTTGCTTGAAAGAGATTGTGTATTATATTGACCACTAGAGGGCAACATTAGCTTTAGTTAAACCTGCGCGTGTTCGTTTGGAGAGGTTCCTTTAAGTGACAGAATGACTGATTACTGTATATTATGCAAATTACTGTCATGCATACAGCTGTAAGAACCAGTGCCCCACCATTCAAGTCAATATATCTATTCCGTTTAACCTTAGCATGTCTTATACTTGTGCTGATATACAGTGAGATCATTATAAACAATGGAAACGCAAAATTCTGTTATACTTTGTCATTTTTTCATCATCAATACTTGTCCAAATGAGTGTCTAGTTTTGATACTACAGCTTTATAAAGCCTGACGTATCTGTGTTTTATCAACCCTATTTGTTCTTGTATTGGTAGTTCTTCTTTTGTTAATCTGGCATTTTACAACTGCATCTGAAAATTATCATCAACATGTACTGTCCTTCCGTACGAAATAAATAAAAACGCTAACCCTAAACGATGCCCAAGCATTGGTTTCAAGTCCAGGACTAAAATGGTACAGGATTAGACTCGGAGTAGGACAGGACTAAAACAAATCAAGTCTAAATCAGGACTAAAGTGGGCTCAAACCAGGACCAAACCAGGACCAGTGTGAATGCTCCCTGTCTCCTGATCTGCACCAAAAAGAAATGTATGTGCCATAAATGAGACCCTAGACCACATTTTGAGAAACGCTGTGTTAGATAAACAGCCAATCATAATTTAAATTTGAGTATAAATAATAAGAAAACCCAAACATTACATGAATCTAACCTAATTTTAGGTTTTGACTGATCTCTGAGAATAGCACTGGTATCAAAAGCCCACTTAACTAAAATGGATGTGTCTGCTTCCATTGCCTTTAATAAGAATAAAAAAACAGGCTATTTTTAACCAATGTGTTTCCTTGGTAGCACAATATAAACACAGACGTCAGGCTACAAATTTACCCACCTGCTTTAGTCCTGGTTTAGACCTGGTTTAGACCTGGTTTAGTCCTGGTTTAGTCCTGGTTTAGACCTGGTGTAGACCTGGTGTAGACGTGGTGTAAACCTGGTTTAGACCCGGTTTAGTTCTGTAATAGACCTGGTTTAGACCTGGTTTGGAACTGGTTTTGTCAGGTTAAATTCTTGTTTGTATGATGTATGATTGACTGGTTCTGGCTCACTCCTGCGTTATCCATTCTTTAGTCCTGTTTTAGTCCTGGTTTAGACCAGATACCGTTGATGTTGTTTACTCGCTGTTTAGACCTGGGTTAGTCCTGGATTACTCCTGGTTAAATCATTCGGCCCCGCCCCCTTTTGCCTCTAAATGCTACTAAACAGCATTTTTTTGTGGTGGCTCTTCCTGTTAAGTGGGAATCCCATTCATTTCAATGGAGAATTTGAGAAAAGTTTTGCTGCTAAAATGAGATATAAAGTAGGTTGATTTGTGTAAAACATTCTATTTTCATGTGACCAACAAGTCAACACTGCCCCGATTCTCTTATTTGCTTATTTAAGATCGGCAGCCCCATGCAAAATAATACAACCCCAATGACGATGGCAGCGCCCACGGCAACTTCCGGAATAAGGTGAGTATAGCTTTGATTCAGTCAAAACTTGGACATGGTTTAGTCCTAGTTTAGTCCTGCTTTAGTCCTAGTTTAGTCCTGGTTTAGTCCTGGTTTACTCCTAGTTTAGTCCTGGTTTAGACCTGGTTTAG
>KN485105.1:26569-40252 GCA_000787095.1 Periophthalmodon schlosseri
TGGTTTACTCCTGGTTTACTCCTGGTTTACTTCTGGTTTACTTCTGGTTCAGTCCTAGTTTAGACCTGGTTTAGATCTGATTTAGTTCTGGTTTGGAACTGGTTTTGTAAGTTTAAATTCTTGTTTGGTTCCATATGGTTGACTATGGTTGGACATGGTTTAATCCTGGTTTAGTCCTGGTTTAGACCTGGTTTAGACCTGGTTTAGATCTGATTTAGTCCTGGTTTAGTTCTGCTACAGCCCCGTTATAGCTCTGGTGTAGAACTGGTTTATCCTATGTTTAGACCTGATTTAGTCCCGATTTAGTCCCGTTTTAGTCCTGGTTTAGACCTGGTTTAGTCCTGGTTTAGTCCTGGTTTAGACAAATACAGTAACCTACAGCCCCCATTTCCCCCTTTGCTTCTGTTCTTTGATAAACGTATGAATGATTGATGCATCTGGAGAAGGCTCCTCTAAATGTGCTGCTCTTTTCTTTTGACATTTGAGCTGGAGGAGGGTGGAGCTGCCCCCACCTGAGACCACCATCAGCCCTTTGTACAGGAACTACAGGCTGCAATTAAAATCATGAGAGAAAGAGAGAGAGAGAGGAGAGAGGGGAAGGGGAGGAGAGGAGGAGAGGGTGAAAGCAGAGGGAGAGAGAGTTGAGGTAACACAGAGAGAGAAGGTAGGAGGGACGATTGAGACAAGGGTGAGGAGAGAGGGAGGGAGACAAGGGTGGAGGGAGAGAGGGAGGGAGAAGAGAGGAGGAGAGGGTGAAGGCAGAGGGAGCGAGAGTTGGAAGGGGAAGTGGATGAAAAAGGGGGAGAAGATGAGAGGAAGGGAGATAGAAAGAGAGGGAGGACAAAGAGGAGAGAGGCAAGAGAGAGGGAAGACAGGAGGAAGGATTGAGAGGAGGGAGAGGAAAGAGGAGAGAGAGGAGATGAGGAGAGGGTGAAGGTGGAGGGAGTGAGAGTTGGATGGGCGGGTGGATGAAAGAGGGGGAGAAGATGAGAGGAAGGTAGAGAGGGAGGGAGGACAAAGGAGAAACGCAAGAAAGAGGGAAGATAGGAGGGACGATTGAGAGGAGGGTGAGGGGAGAGGGAGGGAGGGAGACAAGGGCGGAGGGAGAGAGGAGAGAGAGGAGAGGAGGAGAAGATGAAGGCAGAGGGAGTGAGAGCTGGAAGGGGGGTGGATGGAAGAGGGGGAGAAGATTGGAGGAAGGGAGATAGAGAGGGAGGGAGGACAAAGAGGAGAAAGGCAAGAGAGAGAGAGAAGATAGGAGGGAGGTTTGAGAGGAGGGTGAGGAGAGAGGGAGGGAGACAAGGGTGGAAGTAGAGAGAGAAGAGGGATAGTGGAAGGGGAGATAGGGAGGGAGAGCAAAGTGGAGAAAGGCAAGAGAGAGAGAATAGAGAGGGGGGTGAGGAGAGAGTTAGCTGAAGGAAGAAAGAAAAGGTGAGGGAGAGAGGGGTGAAGAGGAGAGAGGGATAAAAAGAAGGGGGCAGGTGTGAGAAGAGTGAGGGCGAGGGAGAAAAGGGTGGAGGAGTGAAGAGATGAGAGAGAGACAAAGAGAGAAGTGGGGCAGGTGTAAGAAGAGACAGTGACAGGGAGAGGAGAGAAGGGAAGGTAGAGGAGAGAGAGAGGAGGACTGGGAGAAGAGGGAAAAAGAGAAGGAAGAGAGGTGAGGGAGAGAAGGAGGGATAGAGAGAGAGACGGAGGTAAAGAGAAGGAAAGAGAGCTGTGAGGACAGAGAGTGAGAAGGGGAGAGAAAGAAAGAGGGGTGAGAGGAAGAGAAAAAAACAGACAGACAGATAGAGATAGAGACAGGATAGGTCAAAACATGTCAATATAAATGTGATTATAGGAATTATAGAGATCCAGTGCAGTCTATGAATGAAAATGAAATAAATTAGATCTTCCGTTTGAGAGAAGAAAGGTTCTGTGTCGAGGGGTAAAACTTAAGTGACTCCTCGTTTTGTTTGTGTTTTTAAACCAGTTTCAAAGCAATTTTTAAAACCGATACTTCATTTTTTCTTGGTGGAACATGAAGACGATTGTAATACTCACAGCTGCATGACCAGGTACAGATGAGTTTTGCTCTCGAAAATGTCCTCCAGTGAAACAATGTTGGCGTGTTTGATTCTGCGAAGAGAAGAAACAAAAAGAAGAAATACATTTATTTAAAAAAGCATTAAAAAATTAATCTGACTTTTATTTTAAAATGTTAAAAATGAAACACTAGCTGCTTTTAGGGGCAGCCAGTTTATGTCATTGGTCTTTGTGAATACCACTCACACAGGCGGATGAAGGGTCTTGCCCAAGGACCCAACAACAGCCAACTACACTATTTGCATCCTTAATAAAGCGTGAACAAAGACTTTATTCATAATGTACAAATTATTATTACTTATTAAGAATGGATCAGGCTTAACTACTTAAGGAGTTAGGGTTAGAAGTTAGAGTTCAGGTATTAGTTAAGTAGTTACCAGTGGTGGAACATAACAAAGTAAAAGCAGTAAAGTAATGTATTTAAGTAAAGTACAGATACCTAAAATTTATACTTAAGTCAGTTTTAAAGAGAGCAGGTATCTGTACTTTCTACTCCAGTACATTTTGAACAAGACTGAAAAGTATTTTTTATTATTGTTTGAGACCTGCTTAAAAGGCTGAGGGTTTATTTTTAACATGTTCATAGTTTGAGCAAATAGAAATATAGAAATAAAAACAGCCAGAAAAAAAATAATCAATTCAATCGTTTCTGTTGAACAAAATTCAGCACAAATCTTTATCAAAATCACTACATTTGAAGCTTTATAACACCTCCAAATCTGAACAAAATTACTTTTACTTTTACTCTTTAAGTACATTTTTAATACTTTAATACTTTTTATTAAGTAGAATTTTTCATGTGATACTTTCACTTGAGTATTTGTTTGCTCCGGTATCTGTACTTTTACTTAAGTAACAAAATTGAGTACTTTTTCCACTCCTGATAGTTACTAAGCCTGAATCATTCTAAATAAACTTTTTGTTATGAATTAAGTCTTTGTTCCTGCTTTATTAAGGCTGTAAATATTGTAGTATTACCATAAATTCTTCTCACTAATAAATTATAAGCTCAGTATTTGTGGCCTAAAATGACATATTAATACAGAAATACCGGCTCCTATCCACATTTGAGTAAGGGACATCAAATTACTGCAGCTGAATTTCCATATAGTTTTTTATGTTGTATTTGGTGTAGGAAAGAGAGGACAGGTGAACAGTATTGTGGGTAATTGGTGGCCACAGTGAGTCGTGCATGGCCTTTGTCGCACCTCAGATCTGGCCTCGTCAAAAACACTCAATTATAGAGAGCTGTTTTACCACCGACAGTAAACCGCACTGCACCTGAGGCACCCGTTATTTTAACTAGTCTAGACACTAAGGTGAGTGATGTGGCCAGGGCTGTCCACAGAATTTTGGGGGCCCAGGGCAAGAAGCCTCACATGGGTCCCCTTCTAATATAAATGTATAGGAAGAGGGTCAAATTCTGGGCCCCTAAGATTGTGGGGTCCCAGACAACAGAGCACTTCGTCCCTCCCTGTCGACTCACCTGGATATGGCAAAAAAGACGATAATGATAATAATATACAATTTTTACATTTTGTGTTTATATTTTTCCGATAAAGTTTTATTACCCATTGCAAAAAAAATGAATTCTGTCAACTATACAAAGTGGATGCATTTCGCCACTCATCCAAGTAGCTTCTTCAGTTCTGACGGGGTTTTGTAAGTCACTGCCATATATTTGACTGAAAGGTTTTTATTCTGCACTCTTTTCTGTTAATGTAGGAGTAGTTTTTTTATTAGTCGAGCCCATTGAACTACCCTAAGGTGTGAGCTGTAATCTTTTGCATGGTCAACCCAGAGAAGTTCAATGGACTTAACTAACAACATATACTTTTGCACTTTTTATTGTTATCAACTAGGGTGTGTTAGTTTCAGTGTACCTAGCTCCTTTCTTTCCTTCTCTAAGACAGTAACTGAAGTCTTCACTCTTAAAAACATTTGTCCAGTTAACAGATTTGTCTTTAGCGATGGAACCTACCTGGACGACTGAGAGATCACACAGACTGCCTTTCCCAAAGCTTTTTTAAAGTGTCACTGAACCACAGAGAAGCACAGAATCAAAATGTAACTGTATCTCTCTATTTTCCCTTTTACATTAGAGTTGAATAGATAAAACAAATCAAAACAATAACTAACATACTTAACAGTACTTGGATATGGACTGAAAGAAGCTGCCTTTATCCCAGCTTCTCACACGCGTCCTCATGTTACTGGTGACATTTTAAAGGTGTTGTGTAAAAACATGACCTTAAGTCGCACCCATAGACTGAATAAAGAAGTGGACTAAGTGAGCGGGACTTCACCCATAGGGTTCGGCTCCAGGAAAATGAAGCTCATCGAGGCTAGCGGTTATGGGGGTGAATATTGAGCCGAGTTCCACGTTTGGAATTCTGACCGTGAGTATCATAGCAACCAAAGAGCCAATCAGGAGCGAAGCTGTTGAGGTTAACGCCCCTTCCCCGGTTAATAATAACATTTTAAGACCAGAATGATGAGCCTGACAGTAGTGGTTAGGGAGGGAGGGTCGGCGGTTTTTCAATAGAAAGTGAATTGGAGCCAGAGTCGATGGAGCTGGAAGCGCGTCCGTGCTCACTTCCCATTTGGAACGTGGCAGCTAGCAGGTTAGCTACGCCCATTTATATACACAGTGGTATAGTAGCACTGAAAATACAACAGAAAGACCCATATTTAGATCACTGCACTAAAAACTCTGTCTCCATGGAGATGTTATGGCTTTTCCTGGAGTGTTCCTAAATATTAAATGGAGACGAGTGGGTGACACCGCCAGGCCATGTTACACATCAGATCTGTGGAGAGGCACCCACCTCACAGCAAGAATCTTTATCAAGGTATTTGTTTTAGCAATACATACGCAACTGAATACATACAAGTTTAGCAGACGACCCCTCCAGAAAATGTACATAGTGGAACTTGAATTTACGCCAACACGATTTTACGTTATTATCAGTCTGGCTTTAGTCTTATTTATATTAGCGATGAGAAGCAGAGGAGCGTTTCAGACCCACAGCCCAAAGACCGTCTGGTATTCAATATAACTGTGCTTCATGACGCATCCAGGTCAAAATAATAGAATTTATGACATAAACATTTCTGATGATTCTCACTTGGGTCAATACACACTCTACACTTTATAGTATTTGGCAGCAGTTTAGTCAAAGTAGTAACGTAAAGTAGGTAGTGGAGTACACAGCTTAACTACCAATCCAACATAAAAAACCCAAACCCAAACGTTCATAGAGATGCGTAAGAAAAAAAATATGTAAAAAGTAAACAACAGAACCACAGAATGACCAGATAAACGGCTGGGTTATTATATCGACTTAGTGCCCAATACATGACAAATGGAACAATTATTTTTGGGGGTCAATATTTATCGTGAGGACTTTTTCTTTGAACTAGTGGGGAATTTTTGTTATTTGTCTGTACTACGATAAGATTTGAGCTGCTGAGGGTTGAATAAATAACTTCTATGCCTCATTTTCATTTATTTATTGCAGCTCATGTTCATTAACAATAAGAGAATAGTACAGGGGGCAGCGGTGGAAGGTAACCAAGTACAAATAGTAAAGTAGTAGTACTTTTACTTCACTACATTTGAGAGCAAGTATCTGTACTTTCTACTCCACTACATTTTTGCACAGGACTGAAAAGTAAAAAGTACTTTTCATATGATTTGAGGGGTTATTTTTACCATGTTCGTGGTAACATCCTGACTAAAGTTTTCGAGTTCATGCTTCGGCTTTGAGCAAACAAAAATAAACACACAAAATTCACATGAAAAGTTCAGAGATTGATTCATAGTGTTACTGTTGAACAAAATATGTATATTTTTTAAATCAATATCACAACATTTAACTCTTTAACAAATTATCAACAAAACAATATCAACAATCACACAATATCAACTTTTTACTCTTAAAGTACATTTTGAAACAGGTACTTAAATACTTTTACTTAAGTAGATTTTTTCATGTGACACTTTTACTTGAGTAACTTTTTACCTTAGTATCTGTACTTTTACTTTTTACTTAAGTAACTGTAATTGTAATACTTCATCCACCACTGTAGTACCGTGAGTGATCTTTGACATATTGCTGTTTATTGGTGTCTGCCTATTACATATGTTTCGTATGAGCCTTAGCTGGACCGTATTTGCTACTTTAGTCAGTAAACGGGTCTAACTGTCACATCACACTTATTTTTATAATCTCCTTGGACAGAAATACGCCAAGAGCCTGAGTCTGATAAATATTTGGCCTGGAGACGAGACAAGAGCAGGAAAAGATTGACCACTGTTTCCAAAGTGCATCGAGTTACAGCCATATCTAATATTGAACATGACAGAACAATTTTGGTAAATGGTCACATTTTTATAAAGTGCTTTTCCAACTTCAAAGCACTCAAAGCACTTTACATCAAGGAACCACTCACACGTTCATACACCGGTGTACGCAGACACTGGGGGCGAGGTGGGTTAAGTGTCTTGCCCAAGGACACAACAACAGCATTGATCTGTGGGAGCTGGAATCACACCGCCAACTTGTAGGTGAATGATGTTTTTTTATTAATATTTTTTATTACATTTTAACATAACACGCTCCAGATCAGACATTATTTACTCACTCTACTTCCATTATAAACCTCTGTTATAGTAGTTTTCATTATAATTAATTATTATTAATTCTCTAGTTTATATAATATTATATCTCTGTTATACGTTTTATTATACTTTTTATGATCTTCCAAATTTTTACTTTATTTTTACTTTGATTTCTGGTCTGGAGTTTGACTACCTCCCCGTTTGAAATGTCAGAGGTCAATAAGACACCCCCATAAGTCGTTATATAGGTCCATCCTATGTTTTAAAGCATAACTTTGATATGATGTTTATGTCGAGAGCGGGATATTGAACCGCCAACCTTCGGATCAGTGGACAAACACCAACTGAGCCACTGTGGCCCCTTTGGAACAATATCTGCTTGTCTTTTTACTGTGTGATTATGCAATTTCATAAAACCCCACAGAGACACAGGGAATCACAGGGTCCCTCAATTTGAAATTATATCTGGTTCACGACACGACAATACAGATTTTGCAATACATGTGATAATCGATATATAGAGCACATGATATTCTGCGATTTATAATTTCAAACAATGGCATTTCTTTGTTCAACTACCTCCACAAACTTAATCTCAAATACAGCCATTTTAACCATCAAAACAATGAATATGTCAAATGTACTGCAAAATATACCAGGATTGTACTTTCAGTTCTAACGATCAGAGGTGGAAGTTATATAAAAAAATTGCCTATTTCACAATTTTTGTTTTGTAGATGTAACAATAAATAAACTATGTTTTGTCTTAAATTGAGATATTCATTTTTGTCAGTACTCTCCACGATTATCAATCAACCTAATATAACAATCCTGACATTCTTGAAGGCACATGGAGTGACGCAGAAAAAAAGGCTAAAACAGTAACTGTTAGCTAGCGAGACATGCTTTGTAGTAAAGGCCATTTGAGCGGAATATTTGTAGAAACACATGTGTGAATGGGAGAAACCACAAATGCAGGTATTTTTTCATATAAAACGTGTAAAGATCTAGTTTATTTAGAAAAAATATTTTGGATTTCAATGGGGAGCTATGTGTGTGGAGCAGAACCAGTCCAGATATGAACCCTGGTCTTAAATCATTGGAAACATTAACATATCTGGGCTGCAGTGACATTATAAATTACCGCATTATAAATATGCACCACTGTGTGTACTGAGGAGGAATCCAGCACATAAATGGGACACGCTGGGACACTATTCTCTCTGCTAAATCAACAGAAACATGTAAACTTCCCCTGTAAATATGAGCCTAGACCGTCTCATAATATTTGAACTTCTATTCATATGAAGCTGAAGGATAAATAACAGTTGGATAACACAGTTGGATCTCTTGTGTAATATGTTCACTGTGTTTTAAAGAAGCGCCAATTTCCCTCCATACACTGGTGTTGGTTAAAGGGCCCATATTACTCCATTTTCTGATCTACGTTATAATGTTTCCTCATTACAAACAGACCTGAAGTTGTATTTTGTTTCATTCACACATTCAACACACAAAAC
Organism: Periophthalmodon schlosseri; assembly: GCA_000787095.1. Taxonomy (NCBI): domain Eukaryota; kingdom Metazoa; phylum Chordata; class Actinopteri; order Gobiiformes; family Gobiidae; genus Periophthalmodon; species Periophthalmodon schlosseri. Next base: position 34,799 of record KN485105.1, read on the forward strand.
CAGCATATTTAGGGTTCTTTTCTCAAACAGAAAACACTCTGTTCCACCTTGTGATGTCATGTAGGAATACAGGAAGTGCTCCATTGTGTTTTTAAATTTAATAAACCTTCATTAGAATCATTTGAATAACTTCAACCCTGGAATTTCCAACCTCTACTAAACTAAAGGCAAACGGTAGCTGTTAAATTGAAAACTATCGCTTCATGACATCACAAGGTGGAACAGAGCATTTTGAGCTTTGGAGATACAGGCAGATTACTCAAACATGTGTGAATGAAACAAAACACAACTCCAGGTATGTTTTTGAGGAAGTAACAACATAACTTAACCTAACGAATAACAGATACTCCTAACTGTAAACAACTAGGGTGTGTTAGTTTGAGTGCAGGCAGCTCCTCCCTTCAGAACGATATAAGGCAGAACCGTGTCAGAACCATAGACTGTATAAAGTGAGTGTGACGTCACCCACAGGATTCGGCTTCAGTCGAGGTTAGAGCAGTTATGGGGGCCAATTTGCAGCCAAGTTCCATATTTGGAATTCCGACTGCGGGTATCATAGCAACTAACGAGCCAATCCGGAGCGAGGCTGTTGAAGGTACCGCCCCTTCCCGCCTGCACCGCTGATTTAGCAGGGAGCGGGCGCTTAGCAACGCTGTCAATCAAACCTTCTAACGCCAGCGAGAACGACCTCGGGGAAAAGAAGGCGCCTGATTTGTCTGTTGTTAATGTTCGTATCTTGAGTTACGGACACAATAGTGACATAAAAACACCAGGATCACGTAGAGCGGGTCAATACGAACATTTTAAGATCAAAATGACAGCAGCAGTTACCCCACCTGGACGACTGGGGGATTACACAGGTATCCAAACAGAAAGGCCACACCCAGTCCAGGAATCGAACTTGGGACCTTTTAGCTATGAGGCTGAAACACTAACCACTCTACCACTGTGCCGTCGAGCAAGATACTTTATCGTGTTGCTTGTTCTGTATTTTATCGTTTGTTCATGTTTGCTAACTGAAGTCGTGACGGCCCGAGCAGCGTGAGATCTATAAATAACTGTTCAGGTTTTTCACTGTGGGCTGTGATTCCACCATGAACACATCTGAACACACCTGATAATTACTGCCTGCCACCTCCATCTTTGTTTTAAAGGGAGAAGGAAAGAGAAAGATGGAGAGAGCGAGAGAGAGGGAGAAAGAGAAAGAACAAAGGAGAGGAGGAGGGGGAGGGAGATGGAGAAGAAAGCCAGAAATACGGTTAAAGGTGAACAAGAGAGAGAGAGAAAGAGGGAAAAGAGGGGGCTGGAAAGGGAAGAGAGAGGAAGATGGGGGAAGATTGAGAGAGGGATGAGAAAGACAAGGGGTGGAGAGAGAGAGAGCATAGTGAGAAAGATGGCAAAAGAGAAAGAAGAGACACAATGTAGAAAATGAATGAAACAAAGAAAGAAAAAGAAAAGAAGAAGAAATTGGAAGAGAAAGCAAGAAAAAAGACGGGGAGAGAGAAGAAGTAAAAGAGGGGGCAGAGAGGAGAGAGAGATGGAAAAAGAAAGGAGGAGACAGAGATGAAGCAGGAACGCGAGGAAGAGAGAGAGGCAGGGGGTGAGAGAGAGAAAGAGAGAGGAGAGAGGGGGGGGAGAGAATGAGAGGAGACAAAGACATAGAGGGATGAAGTGATGCGTGTGACTCCAGATTGAAAGAGAGCTCAGAGGGACATGATCAGACGCAGTCGGCGGAAAAAAACAAATGCAAAAGAGAGAGAATGAGAAGAAAAGATGGGGGTGGAGAGAGGAGTGAGAGCAAGTGAGAGAAAAAGATACACAATGCAGGGGGTGAAGAATAAGAGAGGAGAGAGAGAAAGAGAGGGAGCGGAGAAAGAGAGAAGAAATGAGCAGAGAGAGAGAAGTAGAGTGGAGAGAAACAGACAGATGGATAGAGAAGGAGGGAAAGACAGATGAGGAGAGAAAGAAAGAATGCTGAATGATACATAGAGAATGCAAGAAAGACAGAGGGAGAGAGGGGAGGCGAGAGAGACAGAGAGAGAAAGGGGAGAGAGGGCAGGGAGAGAAAGATGGAGACAGAGCGAAAAGAGGGAGGTGGAGAGAGTTTTTTTTAATTAACTTAACTTCTTACACTTTTAAACAACAATTTCTGGTAGCTGAAGGAAAGTCTTTGTTCAAATAGTACAGTAAAGTCCACAGAGCTCCTCCTGCTCGATCATTCACTGATGCATGTATTACTTACTAAACAAACATTCCTATCAAATATCATGATCTGCATAACTAATGTAACTAAACCAGTCTCACGATCTGTCGGCCATATTGGATTTCTCCTTGTCATAAAGTTTAGCCGGCTCATATGGGACGCACTTGGTCGATAAACGTTCTAACGCTCCGGTAACAGATCTGCACTGATGAAAAATTCACCATGTTGGAGCTAGTATTTCAGATGGATATTAGTGAACATACTGGGTTTATAGTTACAGCAGCAGGGAGCAGAAGTGGATGAGTGCGTTATAAGGAACTACAGTACTACAGTACAAAACTGTTACACACGAGTGGGGCTAAAAATATGAGCACAATGCAATTCAAATTTTAAGGCATGTGGTTTGGAGTTCAGACTTTGGCGATGTGTAGCTCTTCCAACACATTTATCAATCTGGGACGGTTCTCGCTGTTGTCGGGAAAAGGTGGAACTTTTTGGTAAATACTTCAAGCTGATTGGTTTGAGTGACACGACAGCAGACTTAAGTTTTGTTAAATCCAGTTACGAGAAAAGCATAGACATCTTTCCCATCGGCAAATGCAAAAATTGCTTACTTCTGCACATAAAAAAGTCAGTAGGTAGAGCGTTTGTCCACTGATCCGAAAGTTGGCAGTTTGAATCCCGCTCTCGACATGAATAGCGTTGGCGCCCACAGGTTGGTGGTGCGATTCCAGTTCCCACAGATGAACGCTATTATTTTGTCCTTGGGCAAGACACTTAACCTACCTTGTCTGTGTACATGGGGGTGTGAATGGGTGGGTTGTTTCTTGAGGTAAAACGCTTTGAGTGCCTTGAAGGTGGAAAAGTGCTATATTAAAAAAAGTGACCATTTACCATTATTTTTGCTAAGACAGACTGAAGTATATCTGTCGGTTTTGCCATGTTTTGGTTTGGTTCACTCGGGCGCTTCACCTTTGACTCAAACCCAAACCACAATGCTGCGCTGTGATTGGTCCGGTCTCTGAACCACTGGTGGCCCGGGGCCAATCACAACAGCGGGTGCCTGACAAGATGGATTCTTGTGCGTTTAAGAACTAACAAACATCACGAGAATTCATCTTTCTGCAAAAGCTAAGGACTTTAAAGGAAAACAGTAAATGGCACAGAATAACTCCAGAGAAGTACCAGAAGAAACCCTCTTTGACCATTAGACTCCTACCTCAGTAAGACAATAATTCATATACACAGCAGCTACGCCTGTCACAATAATGAATATATTGACTTATCATCAATATATGAAAGATGGAGGTGGAACAATATATTTTTGGGGTCAGTATTTATCATGTGTACATTTTCTTTGCACTACTGGGAATTTTTGGGTTATTTTTTGTCTATATAATAAGATTTAAGCCGTAAAAGGTTGAATTAATAACTTTTATGATTCATTACAGATGCAAATTGTTTCTTTCTGCTGTTCATTTATTGCAGCTCATAATTTTTTACAATATTGTTATTATATTAGAATATTTTTTGTGGTTTAAATCTGCTCTTGGGTTTTTGCGTCAGTGGCATAAATTAGTTTCCATATTATCATTTATAGTTTATATTTACTTTAGCAAAATATCGTGACAGGCCCAACAGCAGCAGTAAATATGGCCGATCACATTACAATATATGTGGAGTATTTACTTGTGCAGGACGGCGATCTCGTTCTCGATACTCGTTTCTTTTCCTTCCAGAGCCTTTTTGGGGATGCATTTTATGGCCACGAGTTTCTGGGTCCTCTTCTCTTCAGCCAGGACCACCTCGGAGAAAGCCCCTCTGAAACAGATAAGAAGCAGATGTTAATACATTCATTAAAGTGGCAAAATATCTACACATTAAAACACAGCGTCGTTAACAAAAGTAATGGAAAAAAAAACAAAACAACCCCCTTCAACCTGAAACATGCGCTATCAGCAAATCCTCCATTCAATCAAAATAACTTTATCTACCAGGGCAATTTAAACATTAAGCTATTAAAATACAAGCTTATCTGTGACCAGGATCCTGGCTCAGATCTGGTCCACTGCTTTTGACCAATTTAATCCCACGAGCACTGATGATTAATTCGATTGTTTTTCTATGGAGCAATAAAGTCTACAGTGACATAACAGTTTTTCACAAGCGGTGTAAAAATATAAAAACAGGTAAGTTTAAAGTTTAAAAGGCCACATCATCAAAGCATGTATCGGTCTAATCAAAACACAGCAGTTCTCTGTTTCTCTCTTGGGGGGGAAATAGTTTGTTAAGTGTAATGAGGACTTTAGCTGTGTCGTTTTCCCATGACCTAAATGAGAGCTGGGGCTGGATCTGGCAGAGGTCCAAACTGTGGCACAAACCAACTGCGACTCTGGGTTTGAACATTCAACATAAACCCAGGAGGAGCAGAGAGAGGGGCAGTGGGGGAAGTCCTAAAGAAGATGTACTCAACACTGGAAGAATGGCTCCCCTAAAACACATTCTGAGTCTCAGTGGGACTTTCCTGATTAAATAAAGATCAAATAAATGCAGACGGGGCGCAGAACGGGGCGGGAGAGGGCCTGTCACGATAACACATTTTGAAGCACCATATATTGCTAGAGAGATATATTGCGATAAATCATAATATTGAAACTACTTTATGCCACTGATACAAAGCAAGGTTTATCCCAGTAACCCTATTTATAAATATACAGTATAAAGCCTGAGCGGCAACAGATAAATGGCAGAATGAACCAATAATAAGCCATAGATTTTATTTATTCTACCCTCTAGAGCTCAAATATTACCTCTTTACATAAAAAATACAAAAAATGTTCTTACTTTTGCAAAGAGAATGTACACATGATAAATACTGAGTTCCAAAATATATTGTTCCAGCTTTCATATATTGATAATAAGTCAATATAGTGATTAACATGACAGGCCTAGGAGAGGGCCCAAAGAGACAAAGCAATGGCGCTCAGATGCAATCCATATTATTACTTACACTGCCTGGCCAAAAAAAAATGTCGCCACCTGGATTTAACTAAGCAAATAGGTAATAAGTTGCTGCAGTTGGTCAGGTCTAGGTTCAGCAACAGTCTGTGTTCAAAGAATGAGGTCGGCTGACCACCTGAATATACTGAATGACCAGGTTATTCCATCATTTGGATGGCCATGGATGGCACGGGCATATTCCAAGATGACAATGCCAGGATTCATCGGGCTCAAATTGTGACAGAGCGGTT
>KN485105.1:40326-51348 GCA_000787095.1 Periophthalmodon schlosseri
AGGAGCATGAGACGTCATTTTCACACATGGATTGGCCACCACAGAGTCCAGACCTTAACCCCACTGAGAATCTTTGGGATGTGCTAGAGAAGGCTTTGCGCTGCGGTCAGACTCTACCATCATCAACGCAAGATCTTGGTGAAAAATTAATGCAACACTGGATGGAAATAAATCTTGTGACACTGCAGAAGCATCGAAACAATGCCACAGCGAACGCCGTAATCAAAGCTAAAGGCGTCCAACGAAATATTAGAGTGTGCGACCTTTTTTCTTGGCGATGACTTTTTTTTTGGGCCAGGCAGTGTATGTTTTAGTTTAGTGAGTTGTCTAACCTGCCTTATGCACTCAAGTGGATATGACAAAATAATGTATCATATTTTACTATTTTGCCATAAATAAAGGTGCACTATGTAACTTCTCTTAAGGTGCGTGCTACCTGCTTGTCTCCATGGAGATGTTATTGCTGTGCCTGGAATGATCACCAGTATCACATTAAAATGATCCATCTTATTCAATTACTGGTAGGTATTTTTGTTGCTGAAAAATACCTTGAAAAACAAGTATTTTTACCGTGAGCAGATCCACAGATCTGAGCTGTAACTTGGCCTGGTATTGTTACCTTCTTGTTTAATGCCATACTGTGGACATATTAAATCAAAGCAATAATCTCCATAGACACAAGCACAGGGCAGAACTTCCACCAGTAAAGTTACATAGTGCACCTTTAAGTAGTATAAAAGAAGCTATTTCCTGTTTACAATCATGGTCAGGGGCCTCATCTGCTCTAGAGACAGGAAGTGCTCCTGTGGGTCGCTCAGATGTGGCCCTGGTCCAAATTCTGAAGGAGGGACATTCCACTGAGCCTCTGGGGCAGAGTCTGAACGCCTACAGCCTGACAGACAAAACCCAGTGACAAACAACAGAGTCAACGCTACATCTGATCTGACACTATCTGACTATATCAGTCAAACAACAACTCAATCAGAACCTTGTCAAAAACGTTTAAAATGTGAGGTTAGGGTTAGTAACTGGTTAGTGCTGGTGGAGGGTCTGCCACCTGCTTGTCCCCATGGAGATGTTAAGGTTATTTGACACATCCTTCAGTGCTGCTGGGACACCTCTTCAGGAGCTGTGAGTGCTGCAGTGCAGTTTACCCAGTGTCCAGACCTGGAGCTTGGTCAGCCTTAGCTGGAAGACTTTACCTACTGTGCATGTTTTTGGTTGATGGGGAAAACTGGAGTGAGGAAACCCACCCAGACACATGGAGAAACATGCAAACTCTGCACAAAGGCCCGGGCGGCTCAGGGATCGAACCCGGAAGCTTCTTGTTGTGAAACGTGAGGGCTAAGCCACACGGCGCCGTGCCGCCAAGCACCATTACCGCTTTGCCTGGAATGTTCCACAGTATGATAAGCAGGTGGTGCATTCAAGTCACGGCATAGGTCAGATCTGTGGAGAGGCAACTTTGCACACAGTAAGAATGTGTGTTTTTCAAGGCATAATATCTCCATAGAGACAAGCAAGTAGGAAACGCCACAAGAAAAGTTACATAATGTACCTTTAAAAATGCTCGCTATAAAGTTCTGCTATCCTGTTTTTCAACTGTAGTCGTACCCACCTCCTCCTTACAGAGAGGCAGGAGACAGGATACCCACTCTGTCGCTCAAAACTATTGAATAGAGGAACAACCATTAGGGCCCATAATGCCCTTTCTATTGATTAGCTTGGACAATGCCTCACCCAACTTCCCACTCCTGCTTCCTACTTCTACCATTTACGAGAACATGAACAAATTGGAGCAAAAGGCTTTTCAAAAGACCATCATGCCATTGGGTAAACTGAACAACAAACTGCGTCTGACAAAATGACCAAACTTCTGCTTTTGTACAGGAACATTCAAGTATCACTATGTATATGTGATATATTAGAGAAATAAAGATACTGAATATTCATTGTATTAAAGGAACAGCATGTACTCAGGGCAAAAAGAACTACAATCACAACTGAACCGGGTTGTCAAAAGCATTGAAAATCACATCACAAATTGATGCTAACACTAGTATCGAAACTAGATACTCATTTGAGCAGGTATTGTACTAAAGAAGTCACATTCCCAGGACAGAAATGAACTTTCCCTAACCCTGAATAAATTTAGAATGATCTTGAGCTGTATCAGAACAAGTATAAGACACATAGACTAGTTTACGCCCATGGACCACTATGGAACCTACTGGACGACTGAGGGATTGCACAGATATAAGACCACATGGGAATATAAAAGAAAGTACTACTATTTAATGTTGAAAATGACATTCTATTGTTATTCCTTAGTATCAAAATTGAGTTTGAAATTTTAGTATCGTGACAACACTAGTTGCCAGTGCCTTAACCTGCAGATAGACGATGACATATACACGTTTTTCTCATTCTCAGTATACGGACAGGCCATATCTCATGTGAAGGCTCAGAACCTCTAGAATTCACTCACTGAGCGGCAGAGGCTGCACTAGCACTGATTCACGATTGGCTGCGGGTGCCGGGGTTTAGTGAGGATTGAATTTGGTTCAGTTTTGCTTTATTTCTAACCAGTTTTAGCTGTATAAACTCTATTAATGCCATACTTAGAGGGAGTGTTATGAAATTGGGTACACATTATCCTGACTATACTATTTTTGGTAATAGTATGTTTGGGCCATATCAAAATTAAATGCATTTTTGTCATATAGTCTATAAAGGACTTAAAAATTGTTGTCTAATTCTTCCTGCTTTCTTCCTGGCAGAATTAAAAGTGTGAATGATTTGGATAGTGCTTTCGAGGCAGCATTAAGACCAGACAGTAGAGTTATGTCAGAGCCAATCTGAGATTAAACAGATTAAGGCTGAAGAGGAGCAGATACTTGGGGCTTTATTTTATACAAGCGTGAGGCTACGAGAAGCAGACACTACAACAGAGGAGTCGGGAAAACTGATTCTATTTTTAAACCTTGAAAATCTGAAACATACAGAGGCACAAGGAAAGAGAGATATACAGGAATTTACTGCACCGGTTGTGGATAGTAAGGGATTAATACAGGCTTCAAGTGATACGTAATAAAAAAAAAACTTATCAAACTAGCATTATAACTGATCATTTTAGCTTCGCCTTCACTAGGGCCGAACGCTTTGGGAAAAATATCTAATAGCACGATTCACGATTTCTGTTTTAATTTTGGTCAATGTTCATATTTTAAATGCATAAGAATTGACAAAAAGACTGAAATATGAACTGACAAACTAATGCAAGAATCACATTTCAGAACATGTTTGAGCAGATCTAGCAGTTTTTATGCAGATTAAGACCCCATGGAGACACAGGGAGGGCATCTGACACACTGGGACATTTTAGAACATGTTTGTACAGATCTAAACTACAGGGTTTGCATAGTAAAATGGGGGCCTGAGACATCACCTGTCCCCAATGTATAACCCCATCCTCAGACCCAAAGTAAACAAGGGAAACAATGGAAGAGAACAATGGAACTAGCCAGGACCATTAAGGTTGAATGGAGGCTGGTAAACAATAGCTGTTTACAGTTTCAGTGTAGTTAGCTCCTCCCTTCAGATAGATATAAGGCAGTGTCCACCAGTAATGACCAGAACTGAAGAAGCGGCGAAACGTCTTCACTCCTACAACTTTTTGTCCAGTTGACAGATTTAACTTTGGCTTTTACTATGGATCATACCTGGACGACTGAGGGATTACACATACAGGGTTAGCAGTTTTTATGCAGAATAAGACAGGAGGTTTTGCTGTTTGTGGAGGAAACGATGGTAGTTAAAGACCAGAGCCTTTGCGATTTGCTAATTGCACTCTTAGATTCAATTGTGATTAATCTTGCAGCCCCACCCTTCACTAGAAAAACGTGCTGCAAACAACTACCCAGCCGCTATGTGTTTGTATCTTATTTTAACAGTTGAAGAATGTTTCTGGTTTTAAGAATAAGACCCCATGGAGACACAGGGAGGGCATCTGACACACAGGGACAGTTCAGAACGTGTTTGTACAGATCTAAACTACAGGATTAGCAGTTTTTTACACAGAATAAGACCCCGTGGAGACACAGGGAGGGCATCTGACACACAGGGACAGTTCAGAACGTGTTTGTACAGATCTAAACTACAGGATTAGCAGTTTTTTACACAGAATAAGACCCCGTGGAGACACAGGGAGGGCATCTGACACACAGGGACAGTTCAGAAACGTGTTTGTCAGATCTAAACTACAGGATTAGCAGTTTTTTACACAGAATAAGACCCCGTGGAGACACAGGGAGGGCATCTGACACACAGGGACAGTTCAGAACGTGTTTGTACAGATCTAAACTACAGGATTAGCAGTTTGTATGCAGAATAAGACGAGATTTTGTTGTTTGTGGAAGAAATGACGGTACTTAAAGACAGCAGCCTTTGCGATTTGCTAATTGCACTCTTAGATTCAATCGTGATTAATCTTGCAGCCTCACCCTTCACTAGAAAAACGTGCTGCTAACAACTACCCAGCCGCTATGTGTTTGTATCTTATTTTAACAGCTGAAGAAAGTTTCTGGGTTTCATAATATAGGACACATCTTTCTGTGAGTAGGTTAGACTCTCCACAGATCTGACCTGTGCCGTGCCCTGGTGTCAACTTCTTGTCTCCCTGGAGATAGGAAAGTTTAATTCTATACTGTGGAACATTCTAGGCAAAGCAATAACATATCCAAAAAGACTAGCAGTTAGCGAACTCTCAGTCAGAAAAGTTACAAAGTGCCCGTTTATGTTATAAAACACAAAACCCCAATGAGAACTTGTCCCAAAGTAGCAGAACAGAGGACAATATAGAAGCTTTATCAACAAGTACCTGTCAAACGCAGCGAGAGCCTTCCCTGAACTCCATGTACTGTGAGTTTTGGTTGATTCTTGAATAAACGCAGATGTTTACAGAAGGATTGTAAACGGGACGCCCTTATCGAGAGAGCAGGATATTTCTAATCTACAAACGCCCACAACACGTTTATAGAAATAATAGCGGCAAAATCCCCCAGGCGCACCCAGAGCCACTGTACCAACACGGAGAGGTTCACCTGACATCACTGCACTGTCATGAGTCTATGGTTTAATATTAGGGCAGGTGCAGGGCAGAGGGCTGCGAGCTAGAAACAGCTGTTAAATATTTATTTTATTATTAGTTCAGCTCAATAGAGGGTCAAGCTTGGTCAGTGACTGTCTGGGATAATATGGATTTTTTATTTTTTTTTTCAACTGATACAATATCTGATAATTGCCTTGCTATATTTAAAGGGTCAATATTACTCTGTTTTCTGAGCTATGTTATAATGTTGTTTCTTCATCACAAACAGACCTGGAGTTGTGTTTTGTTCCATTCACACGTTTTACACACAAACCCTGCATATTTAGGCTGAGTTCTTCTCTCAAACGGAAAACACTCTGTTCCACCTTGTGATGTCATGTGGTAATACAGGAAGTGCTCCACTGTGTTTTTAAACTCCATACACCTTCACTAGAATCAACCCTGGAAGTTCCAATCTGTACTGAACTAAAGGTAAAAGGAGCTGCTAACTTGAAAACTACCACTTCATGACATCATAAGCTGGAACAGAGCATTTTGAGCTTTGAAGATGAAGACAGATTAATAATAAAGTGTTACTCAAACATGTGTGAATGAAACAAAACACAACTCCGGGTATGTTTTTGAGGAGGTAACAACATTATAATAATAATATATATGACTTAAAGCTCACGAGAGTCAGTTTTGAATAATATAGGACCTTTAAAGAATGAGCAAAGACTATTTTCAGTTTAAGCCTGCTAAATTATGAAAACCCGTTATAATTATTTGGGTCATTCAAATCACACATTACATCACTTTTTTAAGTACATCCAAAAGTTCATCTATTGCTAACAAACAGACTTATTATCATTTCATGTTTTGAAATGTGTGTTTAAAAAGTCCCTGTAGACATTATAGACAGGTTGCTTTGTTTTGAGGCGCAGAACAAGGCCTCATCATTCATAACAGACTTTTTTTAACATATTATTTATTGAGAGAAATAATTGTAATTGTATTAATTACACACTCTACTTAAGAAGTCAACAGAAGTAAGTTACCTAAAGGGAAACTATTAATGAATTTGTGTATTCGTTAAATAACAAAAGCTTATCACATTGAGGTACAAGATAAACATTTGTGGAGTCTGTTTGGTCCTAAACGCAAAATAATCAGGCTTAAGATTCATGGATTTTGTTCAAAAACAGTGACTTGTTCTGACATTTTAAAGAGGATATTAACTACCAACACATAACATATTTAAATCACCACATTACCTTTTATTGTTTTGAACATGCTATATTTACAGAAAACAACGTATTATGGTTTCGTTTTTGACACTCTGACTCCCCTCTCCCTTTGCTCTCCACACTAAGTTGCTCCCCCTTCAGAGCGCTATCACGACACAATCAGGAGAGATCTCTAGATTACTCAAACATGCATGGATGACATATGACACGTCTTCAGGCATCTTTTTGATGACGAAAAAAAACGTTACGGAAGAAAGCTCCAAAAAGTCGATTTTGCATCCCTCGCCTCCTCAAAAAGTTGTTAAACATGAACAGAACTTATTTTGAGATGGTTTAAAAATAGGTGCATGGTAATGGAAGCACGGGATGGACACAGTAAAGTACAAATATTTATGTGAAGAAGAGGCGTTTGGGTGAACAGAGTGGGCATAAAGCCAGCGTTAACAGGTTTATGAGCGGGAACATAAAGTTGTTTTGCTCAGCTCGTGTTAGCGTGTCGTGAGAAAGTGAAAGATGTTTTATGGGAAAAAAGGAGCAGCCCCCCCAAAAAAAACCATAAGGTCGAATTCCTTATTTTAATTTAATAATGGCTTGATTCTGCTTTACAAGTTACTCAAAGCCCTACAGTAAGAACATTCACTCTCCATAGCTACTCAAAGTCAGTTATTGTCAGTTATTGCAGTAAATACCCGTCCTGGGGCTGAGTGGTGAAAGTGTGGCTGCCAATCTGTGCCAACTGCTTCTCTGACACCACTAAACGCTCACTAGTGGCACAGCGGTTAGTGCTTCTGACTCACAGTAACAAGGTTCTGGGTTAGATTCCCAGGCAGCGTGGGAAATTTCTTCGTGGAGTTTCCATGTTCTGTTTATAGGTTAAATTAAGAATATAAAATAAACTAACAGGCCACATTTACACGGGTAAGGTGAGTGAACTCCAGAACACTCATCTGGAATAAAACTATCAGCCTTCCAGTTAGGAGACAACTGCTGTAAACTTGAATTAATGAATAACTTTCTTTCAATCAATGGGAAATATTTACATCTGAACTATACTGGCCAAAGTCAATGTGGCTGTTTCAGTTTCAAAATAATAATAATGATAATACATTTTATTTAAATAGAACTTTACATTTCAAGGAACTCTCAAAGTGCTACAGCAGGTAGAGTAAGTACAACAAAAAAACACATAAAATAAGGTTATTCATACTAATTCATCAAACTTATACAGGCTTAAGCTTTTTTTGGACACTCAATGATGCTTTATGTGGAAATAAATGACAAACAAACACACCACAACATTAAAGAACAGAATTATAATTCCTACAGCAACTGGTGGTTTTCAGATAGAATGTGATGATATTATTCTACCAGATGGGGGCGCAAGAAGCAATTTTTCCTATTGATTACATTGTACTTTTTGTTGAAATATCAAAAAAATAAATTCACAAATATCAAACCTGATCATTTCTATTAGTGACTGAACCCTAAATCCGCTAATCCACTATATGACAACAGAAATCTGCATTTTAGCAATATTAATTACCTAAAATTTACCTGCCCCCCATCTGTATTAAATATTATTGGTCTTTAGAATGTGGTGATGTCATCTGAAACCCAGTAATGCAGTAAGAATAGGTCTACTAACTGGGACACACCCGGGTTGGGATGGTTGGTATAAATAAAACTGTGAAAAAAACATTGTGCAGTCATAATCTGAGGGACTTATGTCGGCGCATTTTTTGCCTTATGCTCATTTTTAAGCCCAGTTTTCTGTATTTAAGCTAAACAAATGATCATATATTCCCTTTTTACTGTTTGCATAGATGAAATTGGTCATTTCTTGTAAAAAAAAAAAACAGACAAATCAGTGGTTTTGGATAAATCTGCTGGAACTGGGACTGTCCTGGGTCAATAGGCACATGTGCTCACCCTATTTTTAATTATGCATTTTTAAAATAATTGCCTGGACCAATAGTTTTAATCGGAATTTAAGTATAATTAATTGCACAACCCTAGTGGCAATAAATAAAAAAACAGGAGTCAAATCCACAAACATTTGTAGCCAACACCAGTGTAATATGCCAAAAGTGCAATAGCTGCTAGATTTCAACACGTCTATAAAAAGCTCTGGTCTTTTGTCCCCATCTGCTCCACTCTTTTCAGAGCCAGAGATGACATATGCTGTGCTATGAACACACTTTAAAACAAGACCATTTTAGCATCTTTGTTTTATATGGTGAGAAATATGTTTGAGCGCTGTCCAAGTGTTTTTGTTACAGAGAATCCCACATTTTAGCGGCACATGCTCCATGCGTCCCTGTGGAGAAGCTGGTCAGGTTGGAGTTAACATGCAGACTGGAGATGCTAATAATGCTAACAGTGCTAATGGTTCAGAGGTCAGACAGAGACAAGGAACTACCATCTGTGCGGAGGAAAAAGGAAGCTCTGATCAGACTGTGTCCACAAAAACGATTTAGAAATTTCCTGTACAGGCTCCAGACACATTTCAGCAACAACATTTTAATGAAGTGAACTCTATCAATCAAACAGAAGGTTAAGGCACAAGTATTTATTTTGGGGATGATTTCTGTTTTGCCAGGCCAAGCTATTTTTGTGACTGATAATGTTTTGCCATAGTTTTTGTAATACCATGCAATAATGTTTGTTTTTTTCTCATGTGAAACGAAGGAGCTCACTGGTCATCCATCATTTTGAATAAACTGAAAATGAAGTTTAGTGCTTTGATTCTGTCATGTTTTTCACCCCCCTGTGATATTTTTTTCCTTTTTTCCTCATAAGAAGCCGTATTTTGTTTTGATATAGACAGACCATGCATGTCCCTGATTGGCTAATCCACCTGTCAATCACATCCATCTGAAAACAGGAAGATTCTACGGTGACCAGACTCACAAAGAAGTGTTTTTTCTGGATCCCAGGCAAGGAAAAAATGTAATAATGACAAGAACTATGACTAAAGCCCATAAATATTTTAATCGACAAAAAAACCCCTAAACTAAACTGAACAAAGGGGACAAGTATTACCATTATTGGCTTGAGGCTCTGAGTTTAAACTCTCAGCTTGGGGTATTTTAATCTAGAGGTCCACAATCAATGTCTATTAAGATGTCTGATGATTTTTTTCCCCCCATACTGCCGAGCCCTAGTTGCAGGCTGCAGTCATCTTCGAATCTGGTTAAATTTAATAGTGATGGGTCGATATGGATGTTTTGAGCCGATACCGATGTCCAATATTTAGCCTGCTGTGGCCGATAACCGATATTTAGCTTTTAAAATCTAGTGAGGCCCACAAATTTATCTCAAATTCACTTTTCACTTCTGTAAAATAACAAAATGTATTTATCTGGGATCTGAAATAATGTGTTACGTGTTTGTGTGAACATGCAGCTATATAACACTCTTCTCTGTCCATTTTGACTCATTCGTCTATTCAAAAAAGGCAGACTGGGCAGTGCCAAAAAATATGGGTATCAAATGTCTGCGTTGAGTATTGATATTGACCGATGCAGAGTCAGTATTAATATCGGCCGCAACCGAGATAAAATCAATATCTCACCCATCCCTAAAATTTAACACTAAGGTGCAGTCACATTTGCACATAGACCATGTCAAAACTGGGACTAATTTCTAATCCTGAACTAGATCAGGACTAGAACAAAACCAAACCAGATCTACCATCAGGACTAAACTGGGCTCAAACCAGGACCCAACAGGGCGCCCTTAAACACATTTAATATAATATAATATAAAATTGTGTATAATTCTTAGCAGTGTAAAGAGGCCAGTCGAGGTCACTCTTCTAATGCAGCCGGAGCCAAACAGACCAATCCAATCCACATAGTTTACTTTGAAGAGTTTCAGTTTCAGAGCAGATGGAGAAAGAGACTGAGGCAGAGTCCAGGAAGGACAGAACCACAACTGAACCAGGTCAAGGCCACAGGGCTAAACACACATGCACAATTCCAGGTTTAGAAACAACTAGAGGAGAAATGTTTGTAGATTATGTAAAGCACTGTAGCAACATGATCATACAATGGAAATGGTATATTTAGGCAACATCTTGGTCCTGGTATAGACTTAGTTTGGCTCTGTTCTAGTCCTGGTTAAGTTCTAGTTTAGTCCTGCAGCCTAAAACAAAAGCACTTGCACATCAATTTCCATATTATCAAGAAAATACTACCCATGGTAATTTACAGTCTATAGGGTTTGGGTTAAGAATAATTATTTTTACCATCGAAAACAGTAGAATGACCGATGTGTCCTGCTCCCTGTGTAGTAATAACACTTTAAGTTACCATGGTGTTTTCATTACTGTTCTGTTATGCTACCAAAACATGAGCTCAAGTAGTAACAGAGCAAAAAAATGAGCCCTGGTTTCGACCACATTTAAAGGGCCCGTATTACACTATTTTCTGCATGTTATAATGTTGTTTCCTCATCACAAACAGACCTGGAGTTGTGTTTTGTTCCATTCACACATGTTTAACACACAATCCCAAAATATTTAGACTGAGTTGTTCTCTCCAACAGAAAACACTCTGTTCCACCTTGTGATGCCATATGGTAACACAGAAAGTGCTCCACTGTGTTTTTAAACTCCATACACCTTTATTAGAATCATTTGTATGATTTCAGACCTCGAATTACCAATCTCTACAGAACAAAAGG
>KN485106.1:0-22685 GCA_000787095.1 Periophthalmodon schlosseri
CTCCAACCCTCAAAATTCTCTACCTCCTTCCATTTTCCCATCCGTCTCCTCCCCATAACGGTTTGCACATTTTTCTCACCTCTGTCATCTTGGGCTTTTGTTCGATCAAATGTAAAGCGTGTCTACGGGGCTTTTCACAGAGCAACACCGGCTTTGGGTGTTCTCAGTATCCGTCAGTGCTAAAGTGAGGTATGTCGGTGTATGTACGGTAAAGTTGAAAGGTGAGAGTGGGCATACCTGTCCGACTCCACTGATTAATTTTTGTATTGAATTAAAATGTCTTATATTATGTTAAATTTTCTTCTTGGAAACCTACCTGAAATTGTATTTTGTTGTTTTGTTTAAGAAGTCTGTGTAATCCCTCAGTCGTCCAAGCGGGCTCCATATTGCTGTGCTCACAAAGATGCATTTTAACTTTTTAGGTAGCAGGTATTGTTTTTAGCCTCATTTACACTACGTAACTCCCCAGTGTGCAAGAAGACATGTGCTTTTCTTATTAGCTTTTCTAGCACTATACCATAACATAGTCCATAGGTAACATTTGGTTCAAATTACAGCATTGATGTAAAACAGCTTAAATGTCCTTTATTACACAAAATTGACTCTTGTGAGCTTTTAGCCATGTTATAATGTTACCTCCTCAAAAACATACCCAGAGTTTTTTTTTTTTTCACACACGTTTGAGTAACTCTATTATTGAGTAATTTGCTACCTTTCCATACTCAAAATGCTCTGTTCCACCTTGTGATGTCATGAAGCGGTAGTTTTCAAGTTAACAGCTCCTTTTACCCTTTGTTTTGTAAGGATTGAAAATTCCAGGGCTGAAATCATCCAGATGATTCTATTGAAGTTGTATGGAGTTTACAAACACAGTGGAGCACTTCCTGTATTGCCACATGACATCACAAGGTGGAACAGAGTGTTTTCTGTTTGAGAGAAGAACACAGCCTAAATATGCGGGGTTTGTGTGTTAAACATGTGTGAATGAAACAAAACACAACTCCAGGTCTGTTTGTGATGAGGAAACAAGATTATAACATCGATCAGAAAGTAGTGTAATATGGGCCCTTTAACATTTTGTTCAAACTGCAACATTGATATAAACTAGCTTAATAATATTTCTTTTATGTTGTTACTGAAAAAAACAAACAAAAATGCTATATTTTTGAAACCTTCATGACCCAGAGTCTGAATATTTTTAATAATTGCAAGTAAATACAGACCAGTGGGCAGAGATAGGGGGTAGGTGAAAACAGACATTTTCCGAGCACTCATGTAGGATGATACAGAATTACTCAAATATGCATGAATCAATCAAAAATATAACTTGAAGTAAGCTAATGATGATGGAACACTGTTATAGCATAGATAAAAGCTTATAAAAGTCGATTTTTACATAAAATGTCCCCTTTAATACGTTCAGTATAATAATCTATCAAACATAATTATTCCTGTCTGAGATATCTGGAGAGGGGTTATAGTCTACAGTCACTCACTGCTCCTTACAAGCTAAGAATGGAGCTCCATAGTCCCAGCCACTTCCAAGTCCGCTCCGGTTCCAGAAGTAAATTTTCCATTCATTTATCCCATAGACTTTCAGAAAAATTCTGTGTTCAAAAACACTGCGGAGGCTAACCAGCTATGTGCTAACTAATATCCTTAACGCGGTTGTTTTAAGTCCAAAATGCAAATTTAAAGCGCAAGATTCAGCGAAATGCTTTAATAACTTTGCGGTTTGTCTTTTATTATTGTTCATATCTTGAGTTACAGACACAATAGCAAAATAAAAATACCAGGGTCATGTTGAGCGGGTTGATACGATACCACAGTTTTCCAATGTAAAGTGAATGGAGTCAATGGAGCCGGAAGTGCGCCCATGATCACTTCCTATTTGGAACGGGAGGCTAGCAGGTTAGCTATGTCCATTTATATATACAGTCTATGGTTAACACGTAGCTAATTAACCCTGAGAAAGCTTTCAAACTTTTAATATGTATATATATATATTTTTTAGAAAGCCAATGAGAAAAATGAAAGGGAAATGTACTTTTGGACCCGGGGGCGGGCGATCACTGCTGAGCTCTATTAAACAGAATTTCTTAACCAAAAAAATAATTATAAAACTATTCAAACTTCAACACTTTCAAGAGACCAAAAAAGTCTCCTTGAGAATACAGGTGCTGCTCTCTCTAACGCCTCCCTTCACTAAAACCGCTCGGCTCCGTTTTATGTTAAAGAGTTCACGTGGGAACCTGCACTCCCTCAATACAACTCCCATTTCCTCCATATTTCAAATGTCTCCAATGCAGCAGCCTCCTTTACTCTCCTTCCTCTCCTTTAAGACCCAGCTCTGAAGAGAGGAGGGGGGAGTCACTCAGCTAAGCACAGCGGTCCACACCCCCTATACCCTCACTCCCTCCCACACCTAACCTTGTCCGCTTCCCTGTTAGCCACTGTACCGATCAATCCATCTCTCTCCGCCTTGCATTCCTTCATTCTCTCTTTCTCCATTCAGACAATTCAACAAACCGCCGTCCCCACCCTCCAAACACCCCACAACTGCCGCCACCTACCCCGCAGCTTCCGACCAATGTCCAGGACTCTACCTCCCCACCCTCCCTGGACCCTATCACCCCGCCCTCCATCGGCCGATTCGAGTGGGACAAAGACGGCGAGCGCACCCCTAATTCTCCCTTTCTCCTCCGCTCCACCTCCGCACCCCCCGGCCACATTCTCTCCATCCTCGCTGGGCCCCCACAAGCAGCGGAAAAGGCTTTGAAGAGCGGAGACCCCCTCCCCTTACCATATACCTTGCATTATTATACAGCTTGTACATGGACATAAAAGAAATATAAATAAAATGTTATTAGCCTAATAAATCATGAAGAACAACTGAATTCATAATGAACAAATAGTTTTCATTATGAATTCAGTTGTTTTTGATGAGGGAATCTGTTGTTCCCTCCTCAAAAACATACCTGAAGAGGCTTTAGATTACATGCATGTTTGAGTAATCTAGTGATCTCTCCCGGGCACTATTCAAACCCTCCTTACAGTTAGCTATAATGCTCCGCCCACAAGCCTACGTCACCCATGCGCCCACACGACAATTCTCCATAAATACATAAAAGTATGATACAAAACTGTAGACTACAACTTCACAAACCTGATGTGATGCGCAGTAGCTTCATTAGTGGAATGCACGCTGATTGTACTGTGGTGGCGCTCCGAAGGGGGAGTGACAAAGTGAGGAGAGCAAAGGGAGGGGGGATTCAAAAACAAAAGTGAAAGTTATTATACGTGGTTCGGCGAATATAGCATTTTCAAAACAATTAAAGGTAACATGGTGATCTAAATATGTTATGTGTTGGCAGTTAATATCCCATAGAAGTAAAATATCCCCTTCTCAAGCTTTTTAATAAACTATATTAATGAACTTTAAAGTCTTTGTTCATGCTTTATTAAGGCTAATTAAGATGCAGCTATTATAAAGTTTGACTCACCATCTTTTCCAATGGACCACTGGAATTTTAAATATTCACCTAAAGATACAATGGACTTAAACGTACACTGTGTACCTTGGCGGATCTGCCACCTGCTTGTCTCCGTGGAGATGTTACATATTGTTCCTTTAAACTGAACTAGCCCTAGGAACTTAACAGTGTCTCGGGACAAAAAAGTGAATCTACTTTGGTTGTACTGCATATGTCTTACTGCTACTTCTAATACCCAGGTACAGGGCTGGCACAAGCTACACGTAGTAGTTGTAGTATTTTTAGTTGTTGTACCATTTGAATAGTGCTATCGTTGTAGTATTTTTAGTTGTTGTACCATTTGAATAGTGCTATCGTTGTAGTAGTTGTAGTAGTTTTAGTTGTTGTTCCATTTGAATAGCGCTATCGTTGTAGTACTAGTAGTAGTAGTGACAGAAGCACTACCAAACAACTTACATATTTAAATTCATTTTCTCATATATACTATGATCATATTTATTTGCAATACTTGTCAAAAACCTCCACCAGAGATGCGGCAGTGAGGGTGGCCTTTCCTTGTCGCATGGCCCCCTCCTTTATAGAGTCCCAACCATACCCCAAGAACCTACCCCCAGTCTCCCCTCCTATACCTCCAAGACCCCCCTCTCCCCCCCTCCATACCTCCCACCCTCCACATCTCATCTGAGCCCGTAAAGAATGCTCAAGAATGTTGTTTTTAGCTGCGACTGGTGATGTGCCCACGTTTTTTTTTTTTTTCCTTCAATTGTACCACTTGATGACAATTTGGCGCGCGGGAGTCGGCCATTTTTAATCAGACGTTAATTTATGGCACTTGGACCCCTTGGCGGCGCGACTTCGCTTTTAAAGGAGCTGTTGTGTGTCCTTTTTGTCCCTTGTTTTGTCCTGGGAGTGTGGCTAACATTAATAGCGTGTTGTTAGCTATAGCGCTCTAGTACCGGGGCCCCCATGCGCTTTTTTTTTTTAGCTATAGCGCTCTAGTACCGGGGCCCCCATGCGCTTTTTTTTGAGAAGGGTGGGGGGCGTTTTCTTAAAGAGTTAAATGAAAGCACGGATATGGGGTTTAAGCTAACGTTTACCTGAAGTGACAGCTGTGCTATACCTGTACATTGTGGGCCATAGCTTCACACGCTAACAATGAGACTGGGGTTAGCGAATCAAAGGCGCGGTATTTTTTCTATTGCTGCGGTTCCCAAGCGCTTTACACAATACATTTGGACTGATGAGACGTTAAAGAATTTGGTTTTATAATGTTGCACAGTAATTCTTCAAATAAAGTTAAATTCAAAGCAATAGTTTACTTATTCTTACTTCCTGTTAGCTGTCTGTCACTGTCAATCAATCACAGTCTGGGTCCTTTGCCTCTCAGCTAATAAACTCTCAAGTCAATCGTATAAATGCACTCTCATTCCCCTGCTTCCTGTCATATTCGCCATGCGCCGCCACCCTCCTCTGCGCCAACCCTCCGCAGCAGCAGAACCGTCGGCCTCCTCGAGTTTAGAACACACCCTAAAACTACAGCCTGAACTGACCTGAGCCTGCGCAAGTATTGTATTAACCCGGCCTTCCCTGTAGGTCTGTGCCCGACCTGAACTCAACCTGCAAAACAGGACACGTAACTTATAGAACAGGCTGGCTGCCAATCAGCTCTTCTGACCAGCACCAGTCACTCACGTACACACCATATACACACTAGGCGAGGTGGGTGAAGTGTGAAGGACACAGCACTGACACACTGTCACCCCACCTACCTGTGTCTCCGGCACCAGAAGCACTCGTCCCCAGTCGCTCGCCCACATGGCCTCTCTTAGTTTAGTCCTTTTTAGTCATAATTAGATACTTTTATATTTACATGACGTGCAAGTATTTCTAGACTGAGTACAGTGGCGAGAGTGTAGGAGGATGGGAGGACGCGCCGCTCACAGGGCAAACACACGGTGACCTATACTAACAATGACATAAAATAGCGTCACTTAGGAACCCACAAAGATGTTCTGCACCCCACAACGTTTATTTATGTAGTTATGACCTTTGAAACAGCAGTGGCAATGATACGTATATTCAGTAGCATGAGTTACCACACTACTACTGTTATATGTAGACACAAACATGCACACTTCTAGCATGGCTGTCCTTATAAGTCACCTCATCTCAACTTCTCTCCCTGTAGCACTTTTCTCTTTCTTCTCTGCTTCTTTTATTGACCCTGGTGGCTATACAGTCATGTCCTCCGCTCGCGGCGTTAAACCCGATCGGCCTCGCAGCGGTTGGGGGCTGAATTCCGGTGTAAGAGGCGTGTGCGCAGCTGGCAAACCGATCCCCCTTCAAACGGAGGCGCATGAATGAGACAGGTATCGCTAACACTACGCCCACTCACGGCAATAAAACCCAAAGTGAAGAGGAGGGAGAGGAGGTGCCGTTTACAGGAACTAGAAAGTGAAGGCGGACCGCTTCAAACGCTCACTCGGTTAGGCATTAACAGGTAGGAATCTCTGGCCTTAGAAGTCTGCGGCCCCGGGGTTAATACTTTGGTCTCATAACTTTTCACTGTACTCAATGACATTTCTTCACAACTAGGCGCAGTGTTCATGTAGCCGCAGCTGCCCTGGGGTTATCAGACGGTTATGTGGCTGCTAATGTGTTGATAGTATCTTTGATGATTCATTGTTGAGTAAAACATAAAAAAAAAAGTTGAAAAGTTGTATAAATATTAGCAGTGTGGCCACTTAAATATGGATTAGAACAGGTAAGGTACATGAACGTTTGTCTGCTACACTATTATAATCTACGACCCCTGTGGATCATTATGTTATAATTTGGACATTTTAAATTGCAATATTCATCTAAAACAAGTTAATAGAAGAAACAATTACACTGAGTTCCGCGTTAGAAAACTGCAATGTCCAATGGAAGCTGACATCACCGCAAACGGCATCTCAACAATCCGAATCCTAAGTGTATCACCGATGAAGAAAATAAAACCGGAGAACAAAGTAAGTACGTCACAGTGGGCGTTTACCAAAGACGGTGAAAACCTGGGTAGATCGTAGCAATGACGTCTTGAATACAGGAGAGAAAAGATTACTCAAACATGCAGGAAACACTCTAAATACAACTTCAATATGATAAATGAGAAGGAAACAACAATAACGTTGTTAAAAGCTCTGAAAAGTTTATTTTGCAGAATAGATTTGCTTTAAGAAAAAAATAAATAAAAATTGAGAGAAAACTCAAATTGTCCACACATAAGAATGTGTCCTCTGCATTTGACCCATCCTTCAATGCCCTGGGGCAGTCTATCAGGAGCAGTGGGACCCATCTCCAGATCTAGTCTTGGTCAGGACAACCTTAGCTGGAGGATTTGACCTATTTGCATGTTTTGGGTTGATGGGAGAAGTCTTAAGCAAACCCAAGCACAGGGCGAACATGCAAACTCCACACAAAAAGACACACTTAGGAGTTGAACCCAGGACCATCTTTATGTGAGGCGAAAGCGCTACCGATCATACCCTGCACTGAGTAGTTATGTCTACTCAGAATGACACAGAAAATGTTGCAGTCGGTTTATGTTTAAGGATCAAATTCAACGTATGGACTATGGAAAGAACAACGTTACGGTAGAAAGTTCCCAAGAGTCCATTTTGCATAATACCTCCTCTTTAAACAGCAAATTCCATCGCAGAACTCTGACCTGTCCTTCATTTCAATTTCAAACTATATGTTGTGGCAAACAGTGACTTCTCTCAATCTTGCATGTAATAACTATACATACAGCTCATCATTCGAAAACCCAGCTATGAAAAACTCACCTGCTTTCTCAAATCCACATTTCCCACGTTATGAATGAATGTGAACATTGTCTCGTGCGTTGAAAAAACCCCCCAAAAAAACTCCAATTGGTTTCCTGGCGTGTCTGATTGCGGCGTCTTGTATGCATCACGCCAGTTATGTAACGGCCCAGCCTCTAAGTGCACGGAGGTATGTATGTGAAGGATTTACTTAGAACTGGGGTGCACGCTTCCAGCATTCGGCAAAGGGGCCCCTAGTTCAAATAAGACAAAAACGCCGGGCAGGATATGAAGTCACGGGCCCGAAATGCCACCATTGTGAGTAATAGGGCCCCTGGCTTTTCACGGGCGTCTATCGGGAGGCGTTTGAACATTTTGGAGGATTGTGCGAGGCTTGTTTGATTACCATTACAACGTGCCTCCGAGCAAGGCACCTCTCTTTTTACATCAGGGAATTTGGAGAATTTTCACACCAAGTTACGCCTAAGGAAATAATGGTAGGTAGTTGCAAGTAGGAGCAGACAGGATTAAAATTAGCATATTAGCGTATTAGCAAAACAAGCATATCGACAGTACAATGTAATATAGATGATCAAAAACAACAAGAGGTTTCACAGAATACATCAGCTCAGTAATTACACATTTGTAGAGTTATAAAAAGCTATAAGTAGTTGCCATGTAGAATAAAAAATATTCTCAAAATTACCCTTAAGCAAGTACCTTATTTTTTCGAATTATAAATGTTTTTGTCTTTCATTTCATGTCTTTCATTAAGAGTGACTGAGAAGGGTTTTTTTGTTTTGTTTCCAGTTTAGCTAAATTAATCTGCACGCTAACAGCATCACAAAACATATCGTACTTATTTGAGGGTTTATAGGTTCCACAGCTGCCGACTTCAGTCCCAAGAGAACAATATTGGATCTAGCTTAAGTGGTTTGTTAAGAATTTTGGACAAAGTATCAAACTGACACGCTGGGGGTGTTCTACATGTATCTCTATGGTGAAACGTTCAAGAGTTGCCATGGAGACACAATGCACACATTAGCAAACACTGCCAAAAAAGTTTTAAGATAGTGTGAAAACTCAAGAAAAAATACAAAATAGATTTAAACTACACATTTTCAGGAGCCTGTGATTCATACGAGTGCTCATGGGCCTGTTTAGGTTTGATTTTCAACAAAAGGTGAGAGTGACCAACTGAAAAACTGCTGGCTAATGCTAGCTAGCTTGTGACCGTAATGTTATTTGACAGGGACTTGTTTAACAGCACAACTAAACCAGCTCTATCTGGCCAGACTGTGTTAAAACGAAGCTCAGATTAAAGTCTAACTTTGGGTAAAACTTCTGACAGAGTAGTGCCTTCAGTTAGCATCACACCCCCAGAGAATGTTGATGACATCAGCTTCAAAGTCTCAATAGGATTTTTCAATATAATGTGAAACTAGAACAGTTCCAAAACGCGTGTGCTAGTGAGGCTGGCTGCTGCTTACATCTGTCACATACAGGATTAACAAAAGTGAACGTTTTAGACAGTTTGAGTTTTGATAAACACAACACTTTACATTATATATTTTTAAACGGTTTGCAGTGGTCCAAGTTATTCCTCACTTACCTTAAGCATTCAGAACCTGCTAATGATTCACCACGATGAGTTCATAAGCACTTTTCACAACTCTCAGAGACCAGAGCGGAGTTTTGCCGTCACTATAAAGCTAACAACAACTAGCATGCTAACACGCACTTCCTGATTACGAGACATTAAAAGATGCAGACAGTACACAGCAGGCTTATTTTGACCTCAAGAGCTGCTTATAAAATATATCTGTACTGGGGAAGACACATTTTGCTCAAATACATGGGAAAAATGTACAGGCCCTTTAAGGACTGGGTGGACATGAGCTTCAGACTATACAGGAGTATATGAGTACCTCGATGGAGGATTAAGTCCGGATTAAGACTGGTCTAAACCAGGTCAGGTTTAATAGAGGTCTGAGACAAAACCAGACTAAGTAGCTGTTTCGTTTAACTGGATTACGCAATTCTCTAGGTCCATTTGGCTAAGTCTGGCTTTATTTTGTGATCATTTCTACTTAAAAACTGGCTGATCAAAGTCTGTCTTAGTCAACCATGGAATCTAAGGGTGCATTCACACTTGCACAATCACTACATCAAAGCTGGGACTAAACTGGAACTAACCCGGAACTAAATCTGAACTAGACTAGGACTATGCCAGGACTAGAACAGGGCCAAACCAAGTCTTCATTTGTACTCAAACTTGGCTAAAGTACCCAACTAGGACCAAAAAAGGAAGCTACTCTAACTGTACAAGAGCTCAGCCGGGTTTGGAACTGGTTTATGGCCTGGCTAAGGGTCCGTTCACATTTTCCAACACTACATCAAAATTTAGACTAAATTTGGGACTAAACCTAGACTGCACCAGGACCAGAAATCAGGACTTATCAGGATCAGTGTGAAAGCCTGAATTCCTTATTGATCATGCTCTTACACATTAAAGAAACACTATGTAACTTTCTGGAGGTGGCATGTCAACTTAATGATTCCATGGAAACAGAAAGTTAAAATCGTACTTTGGAACACTCTCCATGGAGATGGATACATTTAATGGCACACTGTGTGAGATTACAGCCAAAGGAACAACATTTCCAGGGAAACAATCAGGAGAAGAGCCTTCTCCAGCCCAAATAATATCAGGTTTGTGGAGATGCAAGCTCCACAGGCTGGAATGTTCCACAGAATAGCATTACACATACATGCATCTTACATTTATTTAATTATGGTTGTCTTTATTGCCTTAAAATACCTTGAAAAACATACATTCTTACTCTGAGTGGGGTCGACTCTCCACAGATTTGGCCTGTAAGTTGACCTGATAGCATTACCTACTTGTCTCCATAGAGATCGATAATTTTAATGCCATACTGTGTAACATTTCATGCAAAGAAATAATCATCACCTTGTAGATTTAGCCTCCACAAGAAAAGTTACATAATGAATCTTTAAACTGTTGCCTAAGCGTTCGTCCGCTGATCCGAAGGTTGGCGGTTCGAATCCCGCTCTCGACATAAGCATCACTGGTTGAGCGGTCAGATCCAATGACCCACAGGTTGGCCGTGCGATTCCAGCTCCCACAGATGAATGCTGTCGCTGTGTCCTTGGGCAAGACACTTAACCCACCTCACCCCCAGTGTCTGCGTACACTGGTGTATGAATGTGTGTGTGAATGGGTGAGTGGTTCCTTGATGTAAAGTGCTTTGAAGGTGGAAAAGCGCTATATAAAAATTTACCGTAAACACTTATCTGTGCAGTAGCTGAACCTGCCCCACACGTTGAGAATCATGACTTCACATCAAAAGACTTTCCATTTACCACCCATTGTTCTATACTTATCACTATGGCCTGTAATTAAGCAGTATAGACCGGTCCATGAGCTTTAAAGTGTGGGTTTACTGTACATTATCTGTCATAGGAAAGTGAAAGTAACACAGGGAGGTGATCATAAAGTTATCAAGTATCAGAACGGAAGAACAAAGTCTAGGGCCATTTGTGTAAGGAGTCTGTGTGCGTGCCAAGGTCAATATTTAAATAAGAGGGGACTGGCAGGTGTGTGTTTTAAGGAACTTCATTCATTTCTTTGACGCAATATGTGTTACTGCTCAGTGTAACGGTTTAAAGGTGGGGTACTGCTAACACAAAACATCACCAGATCACCATGTTACCTTTTAATGTTCTGAAAAGCTATATTCACCAAAAGCAACATATTCAAACGTTTAAAGGTCCTATATTACGCAAAATGGACTCATGCGAGCTTGTAGTCATGTCTGTCGTGCCAGGAGTTGTGTTTTTTTTCATTCACACATGTTTGAGTAACCCTTTATTATTAGTTTGTCCACATCTCCAAAGCTCAAAATGCTCTGTTCCACCTTATGATGTCATGAAGCGATAGTTTTCAAGTTAACAGCTCCTTTTACCATTAGTTCAGTAGAGATTGGAAATTCCAGGGCTAAAATTATATAAATGATTCTCGTGAAGGTGTGTGGAGATTAAAAACACAGTGGAGCACTTTCTGTATCACCACATGACATCACAAGGTGGAAGGTTAAACATGCGTGAATGAAACAAAACACAACTCCAGGTCTGTTTGTGATGAGGAAACAACATTATAACATAGATCAGAAAATAGTGTAATATGTGCTCTTTAAGTCCCTCCCCCTTCAGAGCGCTATCGCAACACAATCAGCCGCGTCCCACTAATGAAACTACTGCACATCTCATCAGGTTTGTGAAGTTGTAGTGTATTGTTTTGTAACCTGCTTTTGTATATTTATGAAAATTTACGTACGCTTTTACAAGAGGCGTGGGCTTGTACTGGTAACCATAAGAAGTAGACTAGTACCCGGAGAGAGTGCGAGATCATTCCAACATGCATGGATGACATCTATAACCTCTCTAGGTATGTTTCTGGTGAGGAAACATCATTATAACATGGTAGAAAACTCCAAAAAGTTGATTTTGCGTAATACCCCCTCTTTAAGAAATGTTTATTACGTTGCTAACTTGTATGTTAATTTCATTGCTAACTGCAAAACAGTGCTGCATGTGGATGTTTTCTAATGAGGTTCTGGTGATTCCAAGTTTTGTTGTTGTGTCCTTATACCATAAACTGTATAAAGAAGTGGACTAAGTGAGTGTGACGTCACCCATAGCGTTCGGCTCCAGTCAAATGAAGCTCATCGAGACTAGAGCAGTAATAGGGGCTAATTTGGTGCCGAGTTCCATATTTAGAATTCCGACAGCGAGTATCATGGCAACCAAAGAGCCAATCCAGAGCGAGGCTGTTGAAGGTAATGCCCCTTCCCGCCCGCACCGCTGGTTTAGCAGGGAGCGTCAATCAAACCTGTTGCTAACACTAGCGGGAGGCGCCTCATTGTCTGTTATTAATGTTCATATCTTCATTTATGGACACAATAGTGAAATGAAAACACCAGGATCACCAGGATAGAGAGCGGGTTAATACGAACATTTTAAGACCAAAATGACGAGTCTGACAGCAGCAGTTACAGAGAGAGGGGCCACAGTTTTTCAGTGTAAAGTGAATTCGAGTCGATGGAGCCGGAAGTGCGCCCATGATCACTTCCTGTTTGGAACTAAGCAGCCAGCAGGTTAGATATGTCCATTTATATATACGGACTATGCCTTATACAAGACACATCCGAGTATGAAACTGATGTGTGTGAGTGTGAATGTTGGTGGCGATGGAAGGGGCAGATGGTGCAGACTGGCAACCTCACTTCTATCAGTCTGCCCCAGGGCAACAGTAGTGGTTGTCAGTCCCCAAAACAGCCCAGGTTTTTCACAGTTTGTAATGTTTGGAGGCTAACGCTAACTCTCCCATTGACAATTCATGACAGCCAAGGTATGGAACGGAATCAGCCATCAGAATGCAGGTGTTCATTTTACTCACTCTTAAAGGGTCTACCCATGGGTTTCGTAATGATGACTAGTTAGGACTGTTGCCATCGCATTTAACAGTTTAAAACAAAACATTATTTATTTTGAATTGGAGGAAATCCTCAAAATTTTGCGCATAACAGGAAGCAGAAACCCAAGAATAGGTTCCCATGAGCGAGGAGTTGCTGTGTTTGTGGATCTTATCAGGTTGCACTGTTTTTCATCTACAACCCAACACAGAAATCCAATGGGAATAGCACTAACAGGTCTGGTAATGTAAAGATTGTGGTCCTGACCTAATCTTTTAATGGACAATCAGGTTTGGCCCCAGGGACAAGATCTGTACATTGGCTCTCTAACCACATTATAACCACGCACCTCTATGACAAAGATCTCAGGGACTTTGAGGAAACTAGCATGAAGAACATATTATGCTTTTGAAACTGAGCTATTATTGCCACCATATTTTAACCCTTGATACATTCATGTTGTACAACTTTTTAAAAATACATTTCGTATGTATGTTGAAAATGATTACATGTCTGATGCAATTGGAAAAGTCAAGTTAGCACCATGGCTAAAAGAACTATATGCAGACTGTGCTCTTACTTTTTTAAGTTACAATCACATCTGAACCTGTGTTTCCAGAGCCTTAAAAAAGTATTGTCTTATGTCTTATAATTTAAACTTGCTTTTTCATTTGATAAGGTTAATATTGGCGATAACTGTGGTAAAGATATTATCAAATCAATGTATTTTAAGAAGATGTTATGTCTTAAGTCAACAATAATTCAAATAAATCCACAGAATAAAATGACAAAATCATGAAAAAAAACCCAAAAAATAAAACTAACTGCACCATGATTTCAGCTCTCAGATAGAGACATATACAAGTGTTTTTCATTCTCAGTATATGGACAGGCCTCATGTGAAAGAACCTCCAGAATTCACTCACTGAGCTGCAGAGGCTGCACTAGCACTGATTCATGATTGGCTGCAGGTGCTGAGGTTTAGGTAGTGACCATTCAGATCAGAGAGAGGCATTTTAGGTTTAAACCAATTTAATTTCAGCACTGAAACTGGAAACTCAAATGTGAGACTCATGTGAGGCTCCTTCTTCTTTCTGATCTTGAGAACCAAAACCCCAAATTATAATGTTTTTTGTAATTAAGAAGAAATCAGCATTACAAAAGATTTAAACGTGTTTCTAGTGTCTGAGAACAAATCTAGGCCATGTTTATGAAATTTAAACTCAAAATCTTACATACAGTCCGTTTAACGTAACGCTGATGCCAGATGGATGTTTATTTTGTAGTCCAGAGATATTAAAGCGGGGGTACCAGATTGCAAACTGTAACAGGAGGAAGTCAGTATTCAGGCACCCTTGGCTCTAACGCGTTCCAAACTTTCTGGCACATCAGTAGTATTTACGTACATGTTTTTTTGGACCATGCACAGTTTTAGAACAGCATTTGAGGTGAACATCTCAAACTCATCATTGATCAACAAAGCAAGGACATGTCCAGACTTTTTTCTACTGTTTTTTAGATAGAAACAACATTATACCATGGTTAATCTCTCTCCAGCTACAATTCATACAACAGTTCATACAACAAGACACATCTCCTTTAATGGACCGTCCGGCTTGACCTCACGGAGCAGATGTAGCCTTTTCTTCCTCTTCCTCTTCCTCTTTGCATTAGACCCACGTCCTCTTCGTCCAAAGACCACACTGATTGTTCGAGCTGAAGGAAACCAGGTCCTCCACACAGCTGCTTCCTCCACACGCGCTTACATAATGATCGAAATGCCCCGCGCTTTGCATTGTACTGCCCGTGTTTTTGTCCGAACAGAAATAGGACCAAAGCCGCAGAAGAAGAGAGGTCAAGAGGTCGCGTTGACGACGCTTGTGTAAGGTTCCTGTGACTGTAAAAACAATAACATGAGTAAAATGGGATGTCCAGTCACACAGTGGGTATTATATGAAACTACAGCAGGGTTGTCAAAAGTATCAAAAATCGGATGCGCATCGATAGGAGGGTTATTTTAAAAACACTTCCTGTATTACCACATGACATCACAAGGTGGAACAGAGTGTTTGAAAGAAGAACTCAGGCTAAATATGCAGGGTTTGTGTGTTAAACATGTGTGAATGAAATAAAACACAACTTCAGGTATGTTTCTGATGAGGAAACAACATTATAACATAGCTAGCATTAGCATCTTACGTTCGCCTATTAAAAGATCGATAATTTCCACCTCTTAGACAAAAAAAATGAGTAATCCATTCCGCTTACGTGAGATCTTTTACGACTATTATTACTGTCTGCATCTAAGTGTTTTTATCTTCTGCAAACTAGGAAGTAACACTGGTGCCTTGTAGCTAGTTGTTAGCATCAGTGGTGGAAGTACAAGTAGTAAAGTCCTGTACTTAAGTAGAATTTTTAGGTATTTGTACTTTACTTAAGTACATTTTTCAGTGGATACTTTTTACTTTTACTTAATTACATTTGAGAGCTGTATCTGTACTTTCTACTCCACTACATTTTTGAACAGGACTGAAAAGTAAAAAACACTTTTCATATGATTTGAGGGGTTATTTTTACTATGTTCGTAGAAACATCCTGACTAAATTTCGCTTCGGCTTTGAGCAAACAAAAATAAATACACAAAATTCACAAGAAAAATTAAGACATTGATTCGTTTTGTTACTGTGACCAAAATATGAATAATTTCTTAATCAATATCACTACATTTAACACTTCAACAAATTAACAACACAATACTTTTACTCTTAAAGTACATTTTTAAACGGGTACTTTACTATATACCTTTAGTTAAGTAGATTTTTTCATGCAATACTTTTACTTGAGTAACTTTTTACCTCTGTATCTCTACTGTTACTAAAGTAACAAAACTGAGTACTTTATCCACCACTGGTTAGCATTACTGTGATGGAAAACTCCGCTCTGGTCGCGCGGCCAAATCATTTAAACTAGTTACAGGAAAAATCAGGTACAGCACCTTTAATGTCCTGACCACTTCCCTGTTTTTCATTATTTCCTTGAAGCTTTCCCCACACAAATTTGCATATCAACTGCCCTAGTTAAAGATAAGCAAATACTCAATCGCTCTCAACTGTCCCACTCTAACTCCCGCTGTAAACTTTGATCACCCTTTTTAGCATCGCCATCCCATAATATTAGCATCATGTTTAATCACTTGTCATAGCACATTTTCCATATCCGTCTTCCATAGAAACCAACGCCATTGTTCTGTACGGCCCCCGGTCCCCATTCATAAAACATGTATACTCATTTTTCCATACCTTCACTCAAACGATTCAGACGAGCATTTGCTACACTCTACGCACTTTTCGCTCGCAAACCGTACATAAAATCAGACTGAAATAGACGCCGTGGGTTTAATCTTTGTTTTTCAAAAGAGGGCGAATAATTACAAGGTTTGAGAATGATAGAGAGTGATGTTTTGGAGCGCTAATGCTAAGCCGGTATACATTTCCCATATCAATCAAGCACCACGGATGGCAGGGCTAGTTAGCGGCAGCGCGATTGTTTAGGGGGGCCCTCGCCTCTTGCTTGGAGTCCAGAAAATGTCCCCTTTTTAGCGCGGCACAGCGGGAGGGCGGAGATGGCGCCTCCGTGGTGGCTGGATGTAAGAAATATGTAGAGGCTGCGTACGTGTGCTGCAAAATGGGACCGCTGCTTGTGTGGAATGTCAGGACTTGATTCATTTTGTTTGTAACTGGTTTAATTTGACTCATTTCATGCCAACTTATTTATGGAGCAGAAATGGTAAATAAAAGTGTCCTATCTTTAAAGCATAGTGTAGCTTTTCTGATGATGTTATTGCTTTGACTGGAATGTTCCGTGGTATGGCATTAAACTTATCTTGTCTTCATTCAGTCATACATTTGGTCTGATTTGGTCTGAGGGCGAATTCATCCTCTGACCTTTAGGTTGGGGGAACACAGCTCTAACCGCTGAGCCACTGTCGCCCCAGATCAGATCTTCTAACTTGTATCTCCTAGACGATAGATAAGTTTAATTCCATTTTATGGGATATCCCTGGCAAAGCAATATCATCTCCCTGGAGAAAAAAAAAAAGGTGCAGAGCTAAGCCTATTACTACCACAGTCTGTATAAAGAAGTGGCCTAAGTGAGTGTGACGTCACCGATAGCGTTCGGCCCCAGTTTAATGCAGCTCATTTATATATACAGACTATGATCACTACAGAGAAATATTGCGATAAACGATAATATTGAAACGACTTTATGCCACTGACACAAAGCAAGATAACTCCAGTAAACCAGTTTTTAATACTGTATCATTAAAAGCCCTGAGCTGCAACAAGTAAATATCAGAATTAACCAATATTTAGCTGCAGAAGTTGTTTACCTTATCTCAAATCTGACCTTATTACACAAAAATGCAAAAACCTCCCCACTTTAGCAAAGAAAATGTGCACACGATAAATATTGAGCCCCAAAATATATTGTTCCATCGATAAGTCGATATAGTACTTATCGTGACAGGCCTATGCAGACCCTCCACTAGAAAAGTTACATAGTATACCTTTAATGAGATGATAAACAAGATGACAGTGCTTTGTTATCACATCGGACGCTACATTACACATCAAATTAGACATCACAGCCCTGGAAGTAGAAAAATCTTAAAGGGACGATATGTAAGATTTTAATATTAATACCATAAACATGACCAATCGTGTCCCTAGATATAAGGTCAGCATGTTCAACTCAAATGTAGCTTTTACTGCTAACAATGCTAACGCTAATTTATTCTTAATTACAAAAACAGTGGACATGAAGTTAACTGTTCACATCATAATTTGGTGTTTTAGTTCTTGTGAGGATTATCCGATCAGAAGCAGAATGAGCCTCATATGAGTCTCTCATTTGTGTTGCCAGTTTCAATTCTGAAATCCAACGAAACTTAATAGTATTCCTCAAACCATTACTCTGTGTTGAAGCCGTTTGAACTCATATATACATTCCTCTTTCCAGTGTTGGATGAGGGAGTGGAGAGCTGGAGATACAGGGGACTGGTCTTTTGTCCAGTGCCACATTCTTCGGCCCATTGTGAACCCGATCACCATTTAGGGATTTTAAAGGCTCGTTTGCACAATCGCCTTTGTCAGCGCAGCAGAAAAGCTCCAGAGGCCAACAGCTTTCCCCAGCTAAAGAAGAGCCAAAGAATCATTAGGAAGGTGGGCATTCCAGGTTCAAAAAGCTGCGTTTGAAGAACGAGTGAAAGGGGGGCTAAAGGGGTCGCATTATGTCAAATGTACCTTCAGGAGTTTTTAATGTTGTAATGGTGGTCTCGTAATTAGCTTAATCAATGTCGGATTTTGATGTTTGAGTAATCTTGCGTTGTCTTGTATTCGAGGTTTGAGTATTCAGACAATTGCCGTTTTCATCTATCTCCGCCCACTTACTACTTACTTATTTGTGATTATTTGAAAAAATCAGACTCCAGGTCGCACGATAAAAAATATTATATGTTAGAATGTTGTTTCCTCATCACAAACATACATGAAATAAATAATCCAGGATCATGTAAAGCAGGTTAATAGGTCAAAGGTCTAAATGATGAGTCTAACAGCAGCAGTTACTGAGAGAGGGGCAACGGTTTTTCAATAGAAAGTGAATTGGAGCCGGAAACACACCCATGATCACTTCCTATTTGGAACGTGGAGGTTAACAGGTTTATCATGTTCATTTATATATACAGTCTATACATTTAAGCTAACAACAACAACATGTTAATACGCACTTTCTGATTACTGGATCACAAAATGCTGACTTACTCTGACATCAAGAGCTGCGTATACAATATATCTGTACTGGGGCACAGGTCCTTTAAATATTTTCTTGCGTAGTAAAAAAAAAAGCTTTTACCTTATCAGAGAGGCCATGGGCGCAGCTCGGCAGCCACATTTCATTGACTAGCCCCAGGGCAGCTTTGGCTACAGGGCCTTACCACCAAGAATGCGAGAAGTGAAAGAGTCCCCCTTATTTGGACTTACGTCACACCAACCATATCCCGAGACGTTATTTGTGACGCTTTTGGACATTTTCGGACCCTTTTCTCACCAAGCTTAAGTACATGGCGTAATGGAAATACAGATAGGAGCGCAGACACATCATTGCGAGATAGAGCCGACCCCCAAAACCAAAACACGAGCCTTATCAAACCGAATGCTTTCCCTCATGAGCTGGCCCCCTGTGAACGCGTCGCAGAGAGGGACCTTGGAGCTTGTTTTGACGATGATAGATGGTAATATGTCAGGCCCGTTGCATAACCAGTTCCTCCTACTCTTGTGTGGGCCTTAAACACATCATAATGAATAGAGTGAATGGCATTAGGCATTCTCATTCAAATCAGCAGTTTAACGCAGTTGGGACGTTATGGTATGACTTGGAGGTGGGAATCTCAGGGTAAAACTCAGTGTATTAGATGGTTCACTGATAATGTTGGTAACGATAGGACAAATTTCCCTACGGGGACAATAAAGTGTACCTTAACTTTAAACTTACACAGACTTTAAAGGTTCTATGTTACGCAAAATCGACTCTTGTGAGCTTTTAGTCGTGTTATAATGCATCGCTAATATCTGGAAAAACAAAAATTCTAACTGTGAGCTGACTCGCCTCTCCACAGATCTGACCTGTAAGTTCGTCACGTGCTTGCCTCCATTGGTTAGGTTTAATCCCATACGGTGAAATATACCAAACACTGCAATAATATCTCCATGGAGACAAATAGGTGACTCTCCACCAGAAAAATTACATAACACAACTTTAAATTTGTAAAAAATATACAAAACAGTGTAGAGAAAAGTATATTGAATCAACACTTTGAAATAACACCAATTAAAGTATTAAGAAGCATATGCAAATTATATCACCACTTCCCATGACCATTCATAGTTATAAAAAATTTTGCAAGGCATTTTAACAAACAGAAATGTCAAAGGCTGTTAATACATTTGTAAATGGAAAGATTTTACAAGAAGGAATGCTCACCCATTCATCAGTTTAACAGGTCAGACACTGAACAGAAGGCAGGTCAAGTGTGTTGCCCAAAAGGACATAATGACAGAATGCAACAGGAATCACACTACCAACCGAGCTACTGCATCCTACACACATGAACAGGCAATTTTATTATATTACTATGAAAGATGCACTACGTAACTTTTGTGATTGAGGTCCCTCCACCTGCTTCTCACCATGAGGATGTTATTGCTGGAATGTTCCCCAGTATGGCATTAAACTTGTATCTTGCATTTATTAGTTTGAAGGTGTTTTTATTGCTAACAAAATACCTTGAAAAAAAAAAGCATTCTTATTGTGAGCAGGGTCACCTCTCCACAGATCTGACTTGGCCTGGTACCGTCACCTGATTGTCTCCATGGAGATTGATAAGTTTAGCCTTTAACATTAGAAAAGTTGCGTATTAGACCTTTAAAAGAAACATTGTGAACTAGTTACATTACAACCATTTACCATTAATCAAACTATTTAAACGCATTCAGATAGGCCCGTTTAAACAATGCTAACCCCGCTCCCATTGTGAAACGCGGCAAAGATAAGAGTATCCGTTTTCTCGCTAATCGCCGCGGAGAGCTAATTTATTCATTGATGGTGACAAAGCTTGCTGATTAACCACGTGGCTTCATTCGGATGCGAGAGACAGCGCTAGGCTATTGTTAGCAAGATTCCGCTATTGTTTTGCGTTAGCTTAGCACAACACACGTGAATGGGGCTACCTCGGGAGGGGGTAAGGAAAACCGCAAGCTAATCAGATGCTACTTTTACTTTCTGAGCACATTGTTGTTGTGGGGTTTAGTGCTCAAGCAGAAAGCAATGCAATTCTTCCCATTGTGTAGGCTAGCTTGAGTGAAACAAAAGTGTCCT
The DNA here is from genome assembly GCA_000787095.1 of Periophthalmodon schlosseri. Taxonomy (NCBI): domain Eukaryota; kingdom Metazoa; phylum Chordata; class Actinopteri; order Gobiiformes; family Gobiidae; genus Periophthalmodon; species Periophthalmodon schlosseri. The sequence continues at coordinate 20,734 of KN485106.1, forward strand.
AGCATCACAATCTTTAGTTATTGACGCTCATACAGTGGCCAGCGGAGTCTGTGAGAAGCTAGTGTTGATTAACTTAGCACTTAGCTTATCAGAATCTAAAGAATGGATGTCTTTTATTTGAATATACGAGTTCTAGATAGGATTTTTGGGGGCTGCTCCGATCCTCTTCACAGATATCAAGCTAACAATACCCAGGGGTCATGACTCGTGGCTGCAGAGGTCAAAGTTGAAATGGCATGCAAGATGGTGGAAAAGCTTGTGGTGAGACAAAAATGTTGCCAGGCGAGACTGAGCTGGTATTTGGGTGCGAACGGAGGATTTAAAAATGGCCGACTTCATGATAACAAATGTAAGGGTGACTGATTGCTCAAGGATGCAAATGTTTTTGTTTGAAATGAAATAGACACAACAACCTACGCAACTGATTTTAGATAATACAGAGAAAATAGGTCTTTGTTTATTGCCACCAAGCTAAAATGAATTTATGCAATTCACATTTTGCTAAAGCAACATTTTTCTGGAGGTGGCACGTCATCTGCATGATTCAATGGAAATAGGAAATTAAAATTATATTTTGGAAAATTCTTCATGGAAATAGATGCGTTTTAAGCCATATTGTGGCAGATTGTAGCCAAAGGAGCAACATTTCCATGGAAACAAGGTCAAATAAGAGTCAGGTTTGTGGAGATGCAAGCCCGCTCACAGTAAGGACACATGTTTTGTTTTTGTTTTTTATTTAAGTTTTTCAGTGCAACCAAAACAACCAAAATGCTTCTATTTTAGTGTCTCTTTTTTTTTTTTTTTTTTTGGCTAAAACGTTAACAAGTAGCAAAAGAGCAAAACATATTAATCTTATAAAAATCTTCTATTTTTTCAGAAATTTGAAAATCAAAACTGACTCTAATTGTCAATAGTGAAAGCCACCACGAGCAAGGAAATTACAAAAATATACTTTATTATTATTATTATTATTAATACTAATACTACTCCTCCTCCTCCTCCTACTACTACTACTACTAATAATAATAATAATTTATTTTTTGTGAACAGACACCAACTGAACAGCATTGTTGGCACAAAGATGGAGCTGCCAAAACTAATGTTTGCCATTTAATAAAAAAAAAAAAAAGTTACAATGTGTTAACATATACAATGATTTTCAGACACTTTCCTTAGTTCTCTGCTGTTTACATATTTTTGAGTAGTCCTGGTTTGTACCTAGTCAAGACCTGTCTTAACTCCTTGTTTAGACTTGTTTAGTCCTGGTTCTTGGTTTAAACAGTCCTATTGTAGACCTGGTTTAGTCCTATTGTAGACCTGGTTTAGTCCTATTGTAGACCTGGTTTAGTCCTAATATAGACCTGGTTTAGTCCTATTGTAGACCTGGTTTAATCTTGTTTCTATTGTTTTAAACTTTCAAGTATTTTCTGACTTTGTGAGAGATGTTTAAAGGTGCACTATGCAACGTTCTAGGCTCTGACACCTGCTTGGAGATGTTATTGCTTTACCTAGAATGTTCCACAGTATCACATCAAACGTACAGTATCTATGTCCATGGAGACAAGCAGGTGGCGACACCGAGACAAGTCCAGGTCACATCTATGGAGAGGCCATTCCACTCACATTAAAAATGCATATATTTTTCAGTAATAAAAACACCAGTAATGGAACACATGCTAGATAGATACGTTTAAAGCCATACTGTTAAACATTATAAGACAAATCAATAACTTGTCCAAAGCGCCAAGCAGGTGGCAGACGGTCCACCAGAAAAGTTACATAGTCCCCCTTTAAGAATTACTAACTGCCATGAAATCATCGTCCAATTTTCACTCATATTACTCTAAGATGCGAGGTGGTTGAAGTATCTTGCCCAAGGACACAACATTACCACATTACCACTCCGACGCCTTCACCGCCCCTATTGGCTCACGCTCAAAGACCTTTATCCC
>KN485106.1:25549-40093 GCA_000787095.1 Periophthalmodon schlosseri
CCCCCTCTTTCCACCCCCCCGAACAGGAAGTCATTGGCTTCCTAATTATCTGCACATCAAACGGGGGTCGGCCCAAAGACGCGGACCGTAAATTCATACCCCCCGCACCCGCACCCCGACCATAACCCCCTAACCCGCCCCCTCCCCTACGCCTGCGCGCCTCTCGATAGCTCCTCCGCAACAGCTGCCCGTAATTGCGCCCATATAAGTTGAAACTGCTAGCATATGAGTTTCCTTCGCCATCCGCCGGGGCAGAGGCTGTCAGTCTGTGGTAATGGCATCACCGGTGGTACGCAGGGCCTTTGTAGTGGGGACTGTGGAATGCATATATTTGGGTTGGAGTCTAGGTCTCGGGTTGGGTTTTAAGTGTTTGGCGTGATATGGTTTGGACTGGCTTGGTTTAGTTCTGGTGTAGGACTTTTGAAGAACTGTTTAAGATTGGTTTATTTGTGTCTGGCAGTCAACAATTAAAGTTATATAAAAACTTATTGGCTAGGTCTGATTCAGGCCCATGCAGTTATACGTGTTAAAGTTTGCATTTAGTAGACGCCTTAAAGGGCCCTGTATTTAAAATCTAAAATTGTATCTGAAATGTATCTTGCCCCAGTACAGACTTTTGTGTCTGGCGCCCATTCTATAAACTAACGTTGCTTCTGGGGAGTTTCCTTTAACAAAACTTTCATAGAATTAAATGTATGAACTACTTTTAAAGGCTTTGTAAATTTATAAACAAAAAAAAAGATATATTGTATTAGGAACTAACGTAGCTTCTGAGGAGTTCCCTTTTACAAAACTTTCATAGAACTAAATGTATGAACTACTTTTAAAGGCTTTGTAAATTTATAAACAAAAAAAAAGATATATTGTATTAGCAGCTCTTGAGTAAGTCAGCTACGTACTATTTGCAACTAGTTATGAAGCGTTTTATTGTCCGATAATCAGGAAGTGTGCGGTTACCATGCTAATTCCGCTCTGGTCTCTGAAAGTTGTGAAAAGGGCTTATAAACTCATCTCGGTGAATAATTAGGATGTTCAGAATGCATAAGATAAGTGAGGAATAACTTTGGACCACTGCAAACTGTTTAAAATGAACTAGTTCAGTTTTTCACATTTTTAAAAAGTAAAATTGTTGAGTAGGATAGTTATATTGTAAAAATTGTTGATATTTAGATAAAAAAACCTGGGGCAAAATGTATTTTAAAGGGCCCATATTACGCTGTTTTCTGATCTATGAGTTTTGAGTTCTTCTCTCAAACAGAAACACTCTGTTCCACCTTGTGATGTCATATGGTAATACATGAAGTGCTCCATTGTGTTATTCATCGTGTTATAAACTCCACACACCTTCGCTAGAGTCATTTGGATGATTTCAGCACTGCAGAATTGCCGATCTCTACTTAGCTAAAGGTAAAAGGTAGTTGTTAAATTGAAAACTACCACTTCATGACGTCACAAGGTGGAACAGAGCATTTAGAGCTTTGGAGATGTAGACAGACTAATAATAAAGGTTTACTCAAACATGTGTGAATGGAACTAAACACAGCTAAAAAGGGGAGAAGGGTGAAAGTATAGTCTCCTCCGATGGTGGAATGGGGCGGCTGGTGCGGTCAGGGGTGGGGGCTCTGAAGTGGTCCACCACAGAGGGCCCTGGGTCAACAGAAGCGGAGAGAAAGAGGAGAGTAAAAAAAGACATGGAAGAAAAGAATGAGAGAGAAAAAGATGAGAGAGACAGAAGCAGATGGAGAGAAGAGGGAAAGAAGGGATGAGAGAAGGAGGGAGAAATAGAGGAGAGAGAGGGGAGTCAAAAGAAGAGAGAGTAAGAGGGTGTCAGAGGGGTGAAAGAGACAGAGATGGGGTGAGGGCAGGAGGGAAAGAAGGGATGAGAGAGGGAGGGAGAAAGGGAAGAGTCAAAAGGATAGAGGGTAAGAGGGTGGGGGGGCAGAGAGACAGAGAGATGGGGGTGTGAGGAGGGAAAGAAGGGGGGATGAAAGTGAGGGTGGAGTTATAGGGGAGAGCTGATGAGTTGCCACATGTGGAGATGTGGAGGTGTGAAAACTTGGTTGGGACTTTAACTACTTTTAAATGCAACAATAATGAAGACAAATGAAACCAGGAAGACCTATCACAGCCAATCACAGCACGCTTACATTTGCTAACGACTAACTCCAGTTTTTAAAATCCGCACATGTTTGCAGGACTTGTGGTGTTTGATAAGTTAAAACTGTTGTGGCCTGCTATATCTTTGCTGTATATTTGTCCAGCATAACGTTAGACTTAAGAAATATTTACGTGGCCGTTAGCATGTATGCTAATCTCGGTTGCTAATTGCCAATGTTAATAATGTACGCAAAACAGCGGCACACGTGTTAAAAGGCTCTGGTGTTACTCATGTGGTCGAGTGTCTGTCAGTCGCCAAAACAGCCCTGGTTTTTCACAGTTAGTGATGTTTGGAAGCTAATGCTAACTCTACCATTGAAAACACATTGGAGCTAACATGTGGAACAGTACCAGCTAATGGCATGCAACACTGGAAGGTCTGTTCATATAACTGCAAACCAGAGGTGCCCAAAGTGGAGCCTTCAGTTGATCTATTTGTCTATTTATGTCTTATCGAGTAAAAATTTAAGCAAAACTCTGTAACTTTTTGATGATTTGCCTTTCTTACCTTTTGCTGCTTTTTACGACTGCTACAAAATCTTGAACTCTAGACCAGCAGCCTCCCATCTGACATGGTTAAAGTTCTGTTACTTGTTACTGTGTTTGTGAATAGCACAGTGAAACAGCACAGTGGTTGGTCTATCACCTCACAGCATGGTGCTCCTAGTTAAGGGTACTATTATTGTAGTAATTGTAGTAGTTGTAAACCACACTACTACTACTACTACTACTAAGTAATTTACTGTCATTGTTTACTAATCAAGTAAAAAAAAAAGTTTAAAATATTGTCTTTTTTAAAAAAGCTGATAAAATCCCAAGATATATTTTATTCCTATTGAAGTAGACCCGATTTTTGCAAGAACAATGTCAAAGGATAAGCAGCTACATGTAAATCTAAATCTGTGTATGTTTGTTAATTACTGTATTTTCATCAAAAATTATCAAAAAGAAAAAAATACAAATAGTTGTATTTCATATTGTAAGTCCCAGCTCTTAAAGAAGGGGTATTAGGCAAATTTGACTTTTTGGAGCGTTCTACCATGTTACAACATTGATCCATGTTTGAGTAATTTAGCGATTTCTCTTGGGCTCAATCCAAACCTTCCTTACGGTTAGCTGTAAGATTTGTCCAATGTCTCTCCACCCACAAGTCTACGTCACCCATGCTCCCACACAACAATTCTCCATGAATATACAAAAACATGATACAAAACTGTACACAGCAACTTGACAAATCTGATGCGAAGTGCAGTAGTTTCATTAACAGAACACACGCCGATTGTGTTGTGATAGCTCTGAAGAGTGAGGGACTCTGCCAAAAATGAAAGTGAAACTTATAAAAGATGTTAATACATTGCTTATAGCAATTTTAGCATTTTCAGAACAGTCAAAGGTGACATGGTGATCTAAATATGTTATGTGTTAGCAACACCCCATAGAAGTAGAATACTCCCTCTTTAATGATCCCTTTCAATCTTCAAATCAAAACCCAAATCCATTTTTTCCCCAAATACAGTTAACTTTTACTTTACTTTATTTTACTTTACTTTATTATACCATACTATACTTGACTCTATTATACCATATATTACTTTACTTTACTATACTACACTTTACTTTAATTTATATTTCTTTACTTTGCTATACTATACTTTGCTTTACCTTACTATTCTGTACTTTACTTTACTACACTATATTATACTTTACTATACTAAACTATACTGTACTTTATATTACTTTACTACACTTTACTATACTATATTTTGCTTTATTGTACTATAATATACTTTACTATACTATACTTTAATTTACTTTACTATACTATGGTTTGGTTTACTTTACTTTATATTACTATACTATACTTTACTTTGCTATACTTTATTATACTAAACTATACTATACTTTATATTACTTTACTTTAATATACTTTACTTTATATTACTTTACTATACTATACTTTACTTTACTTTACTATACTAAACTACTATACTTTACTAAACTATACTTTATTTTACTTTACTTTACTTTACTATGGTCAATGTCCTGTTGTATTCTACAATTTCTTAAATTCCCATCTTAACTAATCTCATCCTCACATTCCAAACGTCTTTACACCCCTTTACCAGAGTACCCACCCCCACTATAGGTACTCTCCATGCATCCTTATATACTCTTAAGTACCTGGCACTTCTTTATCAATAGGAAGTTGAATGAGTGAATGAACGTGCCTATTGTGTTTTATGTCCTCTGTTTGAAAAGCCAGTAATGGTCTTGAAACAGGACTTTGCGAGCGCCCTGCGGGCACCCCCTTTTTCCCTATCGCCCCCCCATTAGGTTTACTGCATTGGTCTAGGAAACACAATTAGCCCAATCAAAGGGAGTAGAACGGGAGTCCCACAGTTTTGGGGGAGGGCTTGGCAGTTTTTACGGACGAAGGTGGTGGACCGTTGAAGTGGTGGGTAGAGTAGCCAGAAAATGTACTCAAGTAAGAGTAACTTTACTTCCAGAGGTGGGTAGTTACATTTACTCAGTTTCTTCTGTGTTGTGTTGTGTGTCTTGTGTGTTTATAAGGAGATGGATAATTTAAATGTCATACTCTGACATGTAGATTTTAGAATTTTAGAAAATCTGGTATTTTCAAAGGATAGACACAAAAATGATTTTAGTGAAGGTGTATGGAGCACTTCCTGTATTACCATATGACATCACTAGGTGGAACAGAGTGTTTTCAGTTTGAGATGAGAAAACAGCGTAATATGGGCCCTTTCATAAAAAAAAAAAACAAAAAACCTTTCCGCAGTTGTGTTTTATTTGATTTGGATATGTTTGCTCCGTCTATCTCCTTGTAAAAAGTTCTAAATGTTGTATTCCAAAAATGAGACAAACTGAATCATATCTGACATAAATTATATCATATAACTAAAGCTTTTACTCGAGTAAGAGTACTGTTACACTGCACAATGTATTACTCAAGTAGGAGTAAAAGTATGCAGTATTAAAACTACTCCTGCTTCATGCAATTTCTCCAAAAAATTACTCAAGTAAATGTAACTATCCGCCTCTGACCGGAAACCATTGTAGCCAGCTAGCTAACGCATATTAGCCACTTTTCCCCAGACTTGTTAAAACCTGCTCATATACAATTAAAAGAAAATACGGCCGTAGACAGGCATGTCATGAGAACACATTAGCGGATTGGGTTTTAAAGGGGAGGCGCGCTTTAAAGGGACGGCCATACGGGAGAGTGGTATGAGTTACGATGCTAGGCTAACGTGTTCGGTTTTAAAAGCGTGTTAATGGAAGTCTATTAAAAGGAGGATGTGCCGAAGATTAATTGTTGGGTTAAAAATGCTGTGTGAGCACTTCCTGGTGTAGAAATAATAACGCCATATGCTGCGATGCCGTTTGTCTTAATCAGTTTTATCCGCTTAGCAAAAACATTATTCTGTCGCTTCTGTTCTGCATTTAAAGGGCCCTATTATGATAAATTGATGTTTTTCAAATTAAATTCTGTATTACACAAAATTGGCTGAAGGCTCAAGATGCTCTGTTCTACCTTGTGATGTCATGAAGTGATAGTTTTCAAGTTAACAGCTACATTTTATGTTTAGTTCAGTAGAGATTGGAAATTCCAGGGCTGAAATTATCCAAATGATTCCAGTGAAGGTGTAAGGAGTTTAAAAACACAGTAGAGCACTTCCTGTATTACCACATGACATCACAAGGTGGAACAGAGCGTGTTCTCTGTGTCCTTTAATAAAAAAATGTTTCATTTACATGTTTGCTCAGTCTGTCTCCTTGTAAAGAGTTCAAAATGCTCTGTTCCACCTGCTGATGTCACAAGGTTAAGTCCTCCTTTTCCGGGAAATGCTGCTCCGTGTTTTTAAAACCCATGTAACGTCACCCGCTCATTTTGGAACTAAATAATGGAATAATGGAATCATCTTCTCTACAAAACTTGATTTCTTCAACCCATTTCTTAGCGTACACTGATTTAAACGATACATTCTAGACTTGTAATTAAAGGAGACATAACGCTAAATGTTGTAATATTTTTATATTCTTTTTTGGCATCAAAAAACCAAAGCGTCCATCTGCTCACATCATGCAGACAGCAGTGTTCAAACGAAAAGTGAAAGACAAATTGCTGCAAAATGGGCGAATTTAAATCTATAAAATATAAAATTCTAAAATGTCAAAACTCATTTGGACATCTGAGGTGTTGTCAGATGAGGTTGGGTTGGCTTCAATACTTGGGTGTGATTGACAGGTGGATTAGCCAGGGACACGCATGGTCCGTCTGTATGGAAACAAAAATGGCTGCTTACGAGGAAAAAATAAAGGAAAAAAATATCACAGCGGACTGAAAAACACTGTGGATTTCGTCTGAATCAAAGAGCGAAGCACCAAACGTGATTTTGTTTGTAAATGATTGATGCACATATCATTCTGGATTTGCCAGGCAAGTGATGAGGTAATACTTGAAATCTTAAAGTAAGCAAGTTACCGCATAACCTCACAGCTGAGCCTAATCCCTGTGTTTGAGTTCCCACCAGTGTTGATAAGGTAATCGTTCGGTTCGTTTGCTCAAACTATTTACCCAAGAAATAAGATTAACTCTGACTTTAATGAGTAAGAATACGAGCTTACTTTCTTTAAATACGCCTGCATTTTTCTGTGGTACCACGTTTACAATAACTACGTCTTATTTAGCCTTAATAAAGCATGAATTGGAGTTGATGGAAGCGCGCCCGTGCTCACTTCCTGTTTGGAACGCGGCGGCTAGCAGGTTAGCTTAATTCATTATCAAGAAGTTTATTAAAGGTGCATTTTGTAACGTTTCTGATGGAGGGTTTGCCGCCTGCTTGTCTCCATGGAGATGTTATGCCTGGAATGTTCCGATCCTTAATTCTCACAAAAAAATAAAAAATACCTATAATACAATATAAATGAGTTTAAAGCCTTACAGTGAAACATTCCAGGGAAAGCAAAAACATGTGACCCTCCATCAGAAACGTCACATAGTGCATAGTTAATAAACGCTAAATGCTCATAATGATTTGAGTCTTTGTTCATGTTTTATTAAGACGTATTAAGGTGTAGTTATTATAAAGTGGTAGCGTTACAACTAGTAAAGTTATGGATGATATTTTTGTTTAGCACCGCTTCAGTCCTGTTATAGACCTGGTTTAGATCTGGTAGCACTCAGAAAGCCGGGTTGGACTTGTGGCATGTCCCTTAGTCAGCAGAGGCAGGAGCAGTGGACAAAAGCCCCCGTCCGGTCAACAATAGGGGGCATTCAGATCACATACCCCTCTGACCGTCTGGGTGGGGGGCAGAGAGAGCAGAGGTAAAGCTGCGGGTGTGTGGAGAGAGAGAGACGGAAAGAGAGGGTGTCCGATAAGCTCACCTATGGGCCGGGTCAAAGGTCGCGGTCTGAGTGAGGCGAGCGGGGATGGGGGAGACAAAATTTAACCACTCCAGTTGTTTTTGATGAGGGAACATTTTTGTTACACGAAAAAAAAAAATTTACAAGTTCAAAATATGTAATTGTATCTCGAGATTATCAGGACTTTATTTTATTATTTTATTTTATTTTAAAATGTTCAAACTTGGGCGAATACTGCTCTATATGTGGACATCGTTTGAGGAGTGCTGCAGGGGTCTGTGTTGGGACCAAAGTTATTTACATTAATGAACTATGTGTCAAAAAACAACCCCTTTTTTTTTTTTTTTTGGAAATGTAGTCTAGTATAAGTATTCTATTATTTGTCTTTCAAATATAGTGGGGTCAAATTAATAAGTACCTCACAAGTACCATCTCAAGTAAAGTACAAATCCTCCAAAACTGTACTTAAAGCCACAGTATGTAACTTTCTGACCAGAAAATAGACAAGAAAAAAAAGCATGTTTTAAAAAATTGGTTGTTATTATTGTATATAAAAACTTCAAACAACATGCAGTCTTATGAATGGGCTTGCATCTCCACAAACCTGACTGATTTGGCCCTGTAGGACGACTTCTATCTATTGTTCCTTTGGCTATAATCTTACACAGTATGGCATAAAATGTATCTATCTCCATGGAAAATGTTCCAAAGTATGTCTTTAGCTTTCTATTTCCATGGAATCGTACAGGTGATGTGCCGCCTCCAGAAAGTTACATACTGTACCATTACTTTTACTCGAGTACTCCCATCCTCTCCTTTGTCTGCTGAAATCAAAGGCTCTCCACTCCACAATCCCTGACATCTCAGTCTCTTTTGATTCTTTTGGGTCACTACTTTTCTGGCCGTGCTCAGTAAACAGAAGGGAGCCGTCTCGCACACCGCCCCAGGTACGGCCCCACCGATCGGGTTACGGCGAACAGGTGAACTGCGCCCGTCCCTTTGAGCCTATCTGATTGAGCAGCCTATTCTTTTTCTATAATTGGCCTATTCTTCTAAAATAGTCAAGTTTAAGCTCATGCAACTTCTTATATAAAAAAAAAGCAAACGGCCCCTCTGATCAGGTTACAGCTAACAGGTGAACTGCGCCCGTCCCTTTGAGCCTATCTGATTGAGCAGCCTATTCTTTTTCTTAATTGGCCTATTCTTCTAAAATAGTCAAGTTTAAGCTCATGCAACTTCTTATAAGAAAAAAAAGCAAGTGATATTTGAGGCAATAGTGACTCCATAATTAATGTAACTTTTCTGCTTGTGTCCATGGAAATAGCAAGTGATATTTGAAGTAATAGTGACACAATTAGTTTTTCCCCAGTACAGATCGTAAAACTAGCTCTAAGGGTCAAAATAAGACCACTGTGTAACATCTGCATCTACTTATAAAGTGTTTTTATTGTCCGCGAACCAGTAACCAACAATAGTGTGCTGTTAGCATGCTAGTTGTTGTTAGCATTACCGTGAAACGCTCTTATAAACTCACTGCGGTTTTAGGAATGCATCAGGTAAGTGAGGAATAAGGACCGCTACCAAGTTTAAAACAAACTATGTGAAACTATTATGAACCAGTAACCAACACTAGTGTGCCGTTAGCATGCTAGTTGTTGTTAGCGTTACCGTGACAGCTCCGCTCTGGCCTCTAAAAGCTGTGAAACGCTCTTATAAACTCACTGCGGTTTTAGGAATGCATCAGGTAAGTGAGGAATAAGGACCGCTACCAAGTTTAAAACAAACTATGTGAAACTATTACAATTTTTTTCAAATTTCGAAGACTTCAGCAGTAAACAAATAACTTTCATACTTTTTACTTTTTACTCAAGTACACTCTCTCCTTTGTCTACTGAAATCAATGACTCACTCCACTCCACAGTCCCTGACATCTTAATCTTTGCTTCTTTTGGGTCACTCCTGTGTAAACAGAAGGGAGCCGTCCCGCACACCGCCCCAGGTACGGCCCCTCCGATCGGGTTATGGCGAACAGGTGAACTGCGCCCGTCCCTTTGAGCCCGTCCTGATTGAGCAGCCTATTCTTTTCGCTCCTTCGCTTGTGCTGTTCTTTTGATGGACGGCCTGTACCTGCCCCGGCTTTGAAGTACCCATAAGTCTGAAATAAGGATTGAGCGAGCGTACGGGGTGTCGTGTTTCGCGACAGGTGTCTTTTTGAAGGAGGGAGTGTGCGGGGGTGGTTGCTGAGCGGAGGGGTGAGGTTGTTGGTGGGTCGGTTGGGAATTTTTTTTTTTTTTTTTGGGATGGGATTGAGTGTCAGCCTTTCTCCGCTTCGTCTTCACCTGCTAATTGAATAACACGATAGCTCGGCCATCTGCGGAGGTTTACGGGAGTTTAGATGGCAGATAATGTGAGGACGAAAAGAATGGGAAAAACAAAAACGTGGAGTAGAGTGGAGGGTGACGAACAGTGAGGTGGTGTAAATAGACACAGACAGAATGAAAGAAAAAGAGATCGTTTTACAGTGTTTTGTGACAGAGGAGTGGGTCAACATAGTGTCTGTACTTAGCACGAGTGGCACAAAGTAGGGAATGAGATCAAAAACATAACTGTATTTTACTGTACAAGCTGGATACACAGAAAAAAGCAAAAAAAAACCCAAAAAATATTTGGAATTTCGACGGGGAGTATCATAGTAACCGAAGAGCCAATCTGGAGCGAGGCTGTTGAAGGTAACGCCCCTTAGTTTTGTCCTTATAAAACAATATAAAGCATTTTTATTGTCAGCAAAAAAGGAAGTAACGCAGGTGAGCTGTAAGCTAGCTAGTTGTCATTAGCATTACTGTAATGGAAAAAATTCCGCTCTGGTCTCTGAAAGTTGTGAAAAGTGCTTATAAACTCATCGTGGTGAATAATTAGGATGCTCTGAAAGCATAAGGTAAGTGAGGAATAACTTTGGACCACTGCAAACCGTTTCAAATGAACTAGTTCTATTTCTCACGTTTTTAATACGGTACAAATCAAGCACAGCATCTCTAAATGTACATTCAATCTGTACACTTACTCTACACTCTGTACACTCACTGTGAGCGGTCAGACCCACTGACCCACAGGTTGACGGTTCGAATCCCACTCCCACAGATGAATGCTTTTGTTGTGTCCTTGGATAAGACACTTAACCCACCTCGCCCCCAGTGTCTCCGTACACTGGTGTATGGATGTGTGTGTGAATGGGTGAGTGGTTCCTTGATGTAAATCCCTTTGAGCGCCTTGAAGGTGGAGAAGCGCGATATAAAAATGTGACCGTGTGACCATTTACCAAAAAAGTACCGCAGACTGGAGGATGACAAACGGTGAGGCGTTGTAAATAAACACGGAGAGTGCCTGGGGTTAGAATGAAAGAAAAAAAGATCCTTTTACAGTGTTTTGTGATGAGGAGTGAGTCACATGAGGCACAAATAGTGTCCACACTTAGCTCGAGTGGCAGGAGTCAGGAGGTTGTCAATAGTATTACTGTAGTTTACTGTACAAGCTGCGTATACACAGAAAATACTAAAATACTTAGTAGCTTTTACTGTTAACCAGTGGTGGAATGTGATGAAGTAAAAGTAGTAAAGTACTCTACTTAAGTACACATTTTAGGCATTGATACTCAACTATATACATTTTACAGTGGATACTTTTTACTTTTGAGAGCAGGTACCTGTACTTTCTACTCCACTACAGTTTGAGACCCGCTGAAAAGTCTGAGGGTTTATTTTTAACACGTTCATAATTTGAGCAAACAAAAATATACAAGTAAAAACAGCTAAAAAACTATCACTTATTTGTTTCTGTTGAACAAAAGCACAAATCTGTATCAAAACCACTACATTTGAAGCTTTATTAGGTCTCAAACTCTGCACCAAATACTTTTACTTTTTACTCTATATGGTCTGTGTCCTCAGTCTGCAGGTCAAGGCTCTGGCAACACAGGTTCAGTTGAGATCGTAGTAACTGTAACTTTTATGGAACATAGCGTCTTAGCTTATTGTACCATATGTTGTAGTAACTAAAGTAATAATTAATAGCATTAGCATGTCCGTTAGCACGTTCGTTTTTATGCCCAGTTTGCTAGCAGGAATCTCCCCTTCATCTACTGTATTTTCCTTTCATTTCAAAGTGAAACATTAACCGTTTTAACCTAAATGACCCCAACTGACTCTGTGCTTGTAATAAGAAAACTCGTCATTTTCCTGTACAAGTGTTAAATCAATAAACTATTAACCGAGTTTCAAACGGACTCTTACATATCTAAAATATATTCTACAATCGCATTTGAACCTGGGTTGCCAGATACCTGCAGATAGAGGACACATCCAAGTTTTTCTCATTCTCATTTTTATCATGATAAAAAGGGTAGATAAAAATCGTTCGTGGGACGTTTGATATAATCGTGATAATCGCCAACAAAGATAATCATCAATATATTGCAAGAATGTGCACAAAAAAGCTACTTCTCCACAGGGGATTTGACGGGGGGACAAAGAGGTCTGTTGTCCCAGGCTCCAAGGTCTTAGGGGCCCAGAATTGGACCTTCTTTCTTTTCATGTATATGAGAAGGGGGCCCATGTGAGGCTTCTTGCCCCAGGCCCCCAAATTTCTGTTGACGGCCCTGCTTATCTATACTGTTCTCTGCTGGATTGTAGTTGTTTTTAATGATAACAAAGTACAATCTGAAAAAGTTGTTCAAACATGGAATTTATTCATAACATAAAAATGATAATTATTAATATCCATAATGTTTTTAAACTGCCTGTGACTTCCATCCATCCTTTTTCTTCCGCTTTATCTGGAGCCATAAAGCGGTCTGTGACTTTAATTGTGATATTACCGTTAATCGCAATTATTTTGGCCATGATAATAGTAACACCACTGGTTTGGGAGGGAGCGGGCGCTTAGCAACACTGTCAATCAAACCTGTTGCTAATGCTAGCGGGGGCGACCTCTGGGAAAGAAGGCGCCTTTATTTGTATGGTATTAATGTTCGTATGTTGATTTACGGACAATAGTGAAATAAAAATACCAGGATCATGTAGAGCAGATTAATACGAACATTTAAGACCAAAATGACGAGTCTGACAGCAGCAGAGTCGATGGAGCCGGAAGCGCGCCCATGCTCACTTCCTATTTGGAACGTGGCGGCTAGCAGGGTAGCTGTGTCCATTTATATATACAGTCTATGGTTTAAACCAACTGTGATTGGATAATCATGAAACCAAAATACAACATAAATAGATGGGACATCATGTTCAGTGTTTTTGTAATAAGAATAAATCAGCATTACAATTTTTATCAGTAAAATATATATTTGATTTGAACATGTTTACTTTGTATCTGGAGACACAGCTATCAAATTACAAACATTTTTTTTTTTTTTTTTACATTACATTATATTTTGTTTATGTAAACCTTATTTCTGATCTAATAATAGAAACCGGTCCACTGACTTCCCCAAAACTGCAGAACTGCTTGGCCCCGCCTCTTCAGCCAGTGTTTTATTTGCATGTTTTTTATTGTTGAAAATGGCTATGTGACATTTGACCCGTAAATATATGACCCAGAGTTTGAATGTTTGTAATAACCGTAGTAAGCACAGAGCAGTGGGTGGAGGAGCAAGACTACACAGATGTTTAACAGTAGTCTTTGGCTGTACTCGTCACAGTCCGGATGTAGTTCTGCTTTAGTCTTGGTTTAGCCAACTAAGAAAATTCCCATGGGGACTTCCCAGGTAAAGAAGGCATCAGATTCCTATTAGAGAAGAGAGGGAAGTCTGGACTGCTTTTGTAATCATAGTTATCTGGCAATGTTTAAATCAAGTTTAGTTTTCTTTTTAGCTAAAGTGTTCTCTGGCTTTGTTGAAGGAACTGTATGATTTTGATCTTAACTTTCATAAACCAGACCTGTCTGTGTCCCCAGATACAATGTAAACATGATCAAATCAAATGCAGCTTTTACTGATAACAACAGGCTCTGTGCGCAACAGCACCTGGCAACTCACTGTTAGCGTCACTACTTCCTGTTCAAGTTTATCTCTATGAGGTTTATGCAGAGCCTCTTAAAATGAATACATATTTAAAGATCAGGCAGAGGACAGTGACTTGAGACTAAACAAATAAGGAAAACTACACTGGAGGACACTTCTGTGTTTAGAAAGGCAGGTGTCTGTGTGTTAATGCTAACGCTAATGCTAATTTTAAGACATAAAACATATTCAAATCACACCACAAACTGAAATAATCTACATATAAAAACAACTGGGTAGTCTTTACATTAATCCATTTTAATTTTAACAGGTTGCTTATTTTATTGATATTTTATGCTTTTAATAAAAGCATTAGCTTTAAGGCACAGCAAGCTAGCTAGCATCCTGCTGCACACAAAGCCTATTGCAATGCTGATTTATTCTTAATCACAAAAATATTGGACATTGGTTCTCAAGACGATTGTCCGATCAGAAAGCAGAATGAGCCTCACATGAGTCTCTCATTTGTGTTGCCAGTTTCAGTGCTGAAATCCAGTTGGTTTAAACCTAAAATGCCTCTCTCTGATCTGAATGGTCACTACCTAAACCCCAGCACCTGCAGCCAATCAAGAATCAGTGCTAGTGCAGCCTCTGCAGCTCAGTGAGTGAATTCTGGAGGTTCTGAGCTTTCACATGAGGCCTGTCCATAAACTGAGGATGAGACACAGTTGTATGTGTCTCTATCTGCAGGTTAAGGATCTGGCAACACAGGTTCAGATGTGATTGCAGTAGTTTTTTTAAACAGTAAGAGGCAGGTTACATACAGCTCCTTTCATCACAAGAGTCTGGAATCACATCCATGTCTTTTAGCTTCACCTGTCTCACATACGCCTCCCCCTGCCCCACATACGCCCCCCCCCCCTCAGCTGTCTGCGCTCTGACCCACTTACCAGCGGTGATTCAAGGACACGCCGCGGCCCGGTCCGCCCCGGTCGGC
>KN485107.1:0-29526 GCA_000787095.1 Periophthalmodon schlosseri
CCCTCTCCCTCCCTCCTTCTCTCTCTCACCCTCTGGCATCCCCCTATCTCTGTGTCTCTGTGTTGCTATAGCTGCACCACCCACACACGCTGACACAACTCTACTAATAATATTCATGTGAACCAAAATATGAAGGTAACATTTCCACTTTCACCTCCTCCTCTTCTCAGCCCTCACCCACTCACAGTTCTCAATGTTAGTATAAAGTAGCATTAAAGGCCTAGTAATGTGACGATAATGCATGTGGTACAGCTTAGCAGCATTTACAGCTCACAGCAGTGGGGTTGGTTTAGTCTATTTGTAGGTTTCATTAGAGAGAATTTGACACATCATTTAATACCACACGGGGGACCCATCACCTTAAATGTTGAAACAGGATCTTGGTCAGGAGAAACAAGTTGTGCATGTTTTGGGTTTTCCTAATGATATCCTGTCACCGCTCCAGAAAGCTATAAATAAAAACAGTTACCCTCTGGTTGGTGGGTAAACACTAAACACACTGCCAAACCGGATAAAAAGTGACGCTAAATAAACCAGTTCTAATGCGAGCTATATGGGTTTCAGAATGACAAAACTAGGGATTGTTTCCTCAGCAATTAACAATTCAAAATAAAACATCCTGTTTTTTAAATGGTGGAAAGTCCTCAAAATGTTGCCAATAAGAGGAACCAGAAATTGCCGTATTTGTCTTGTATAAAGAATGGTATTATATTTCCATGTTTTGTTTCAAAGTGGTGAGTACCTCCTCTTTCTCTCTCTCTCCCTCTCTCTCCTCTCTCTCTCCCCTTCTCTCCTTCCCTCCCTCCTCTCAGTCTGTTCTCTCTCTCTCCAGCTCTGACTTATGAAAGTAGGCCATGTGCCCATAACTGCTGCATACAGGCGCACACGGCCCCTCTTGAGGCTCAGTGTTTACATCAGCCCAGACAACTGCAACTCTTTGCACACTCCTCCATCGCCAGCAGCCTCTCTCTGTGTTATATAAAGCACAGGGCTCTGCTGCAATATTTTTGTTCTGCAGGGTTTGAACTGTCCCCACCTGGATTTTGTTTTATAATCGGACGTGATGTTGTTCCAAATACTGCAGTGTCATTCCCACAAATATAAGAGAAACACAGGAAATATAAAAACACAGCCAAGAAATAACTCAAAGATGTACTTAAAAATTTGATATGACTAACTTAAAGGAGCACTATGTAACTTTCAGATGGGGGTGATGTTATTGCTTTGCCTGAAATATTCCACAGTATGATATTAAATGTATCTATCACATATTTTCAATTACAGGTGTTTATATTCCCTAAAATTACATAGAACAACATGGATTCTTACTGTGTGTGTGTGTGTGTGTGGGTACGTCTCTCCACAGATCTGGCCAGTAACTTGGCGGCATCACCTACTTGTCTCCATGGAGATAAATAAGTTTAAAGCCATATTGTGTAGCATTCTGGGCAAGCAAGATATCTCCATGGAGACAAGCAGATGGCCTGCAATGTGCCAGAAAAATACTTAATGTATCTGTAAATAAGCAGAAATATATTAACAATAGAAACTAGAACAAATTAGTTAAAATTGACTCAAATATATTCTGAATACTGCTCACTCATCTCTGTTCTTTGATAACCTTTATTCAAACTCTTGTATTGAAGGTTTTATTGTGGCAAAGTATTGGAGCATGAGAAGGCTGTAACAAAGAGAAGCACAAATGCAGCATGTTTTTGTTCATTTTTTTCCCTTTTTTCCAGTCGGCGAGAAAACCATATGTGTTTATTTGGGCCGCAACAATTAGTCCCAAATGAAGCAGCCACTGAGCACTTTGCCAACGGTTTCCATGACGACAGAATCAGACTGCACCAAAAATGCGTTTTAATGAACGTGAACAAAAGCACTCCGAGTCCCAAACATCCCAAGATTACAAAGATAAGACATCAGAAAGTGCAGAATCATTTTTGGTAAGATTTGAGAATAGAAATGTTTTATTTATTACTATTCCAGGCAAGTTTCCATTAAATTCTTTCACAAACTTGGTGCAGACTGGATTTTGGAGTGGAGAAACTTGGAGATTTGTGTCAGCCAATTTGTGCCAAGGGCCTCTAAGAACACCATCCATTAAATATTACCAAAGCAGATGAAGTGTCTTGCCCAGGGACCTAACAACAGAATATGTTTTGATTAACAGCAAATGTCTCGACAATAGAGTTTCTGTAGCTTCGGGGAAAAAAAAGGTTCATTTGGAGATAACATTGAGCTATTCCAACTTTCATTTATCTTCCTTCTTAATCGATATTATAATTTGGCCTCATTTTGCGTGTCACCTCATGGATTTATCTGTGTGTGCAAATTAGATTTTTGATCTAATTTAGTTTTAAATCAAATTACCAGTCTTTTTTAAATTCAAATTTCTATGTTTTTTCTTGTCTTTGGTGAGAACCACTTTTTAAAATAATTCTATTCTAATTCTAAAGATATTAAGACTGTATTTTACCACTTTATTAGGAGTGTGCTAAAATGTGCCTGTAGATGTCTTGACAGAGGTGTGAATGGATGATAAAATGAATCATTAAAGTGCAGACATGTTACTTTATACCCCTGTTTGGAAGAGTGCACTGCCTTTCTGTCTGTTTTATTATAGTGGTTGATATTCTAATTTTGAATATTTCCTAAACAACCAATGCAATGCAACATTTTTCCATATATATCTCACCTCTGTATCACCTCTATTCACAGACAATTTCTTAACTTTACCTTTATAAAATGTATGTGTTTTTTTCGGACTCACAAATGTTAACAGATGCTAACACTGAACATCACTATTTTTTCATCTGCTCTGATCACCAACCATTAAGTCGTATGACCTATAGCAGCGTAGACCACAGACTGGGAACTGGAGCTAAGTTCACGATACCTTTTCCCCATTGGCCGTATGCTAAGGCTAACCTATAGTGCTGAGTCAACACACACAGGCTGCTGCAGTGAGCCTCCAGCAAAACAAGGACGTCCGCAATTAGAGGCTATTTTCTGTCCTGTTTCAGCCCGTCATTTATAATAACCATGGTGACATTTTCAAAAGGAAAACAACATGCATTCATTATATGTGCGAACTAGTCCAATTTCCTTTCTATAATGCAGGGTACATCAGGTGTAATTACTCAGAGGGTAATGGCGCATGGTATGTTTTCAGTTCATTTAGTCCGGGCAGCCAGTCATATGGTTTTTCCATTTTTGCCTGTTCTCTTTACATTAGTTTTATGAGGTTTGTGGAATCTTACATGAGTTAAACATCCTCCCCTGAGACAACTGAACAGACATAACACAATTAAGAAAAAATAATTATCGCTAAATACGTCATAATTATAGATATAATTCAGTTTACGTTTATTTTTTCACTAGGGTTATTGTACTGAATCTTGTACATGTCGAGTTGGGATATATAAGCAGGGTTGGATCAGGAAGGGCATCTGGCATAATACTTATTTAAAATCCTGCACAAATGTGGAGACTATGATTAGCAGTAGTGATATTCGATGTGAGATTATTAGCCTACCTGGCAACAGTTTTAAACTGTTTTGCAATATTTCTTTGTCTACATCTCAACATGTGAAAAAATTGCAAATAAAAACAAACTAATTATTGTTTTATTATTAATTTTTTTTTTTTTAACACATTTATTTAAACATATGCGTAGATATTTTACTAACAATTTATCATACCAATGCAACCAAAGGAACCAAAAGGATAAATTGATGTTGTTCTTGTAATACTATACTATACTACACATTGACTAAATAATGATATGAAGATAATTTATATAACCAAATGTAACAAAAAAAATACACATTAAACCATAACAGTGTAGCTCACCTAATAATCACAGCTTAAGCCCATATTTCTGCCCAAACCTTGTATTCTCTCTCCCCTCCCCCTGTGAGTGAAGCAGGTTGTTTTTGTATCTTCGTAGCACATCTGTATTCATGAGTCACTGCGTCCTGCGTCTCGTGCGCCGCCATCTTCAACGCAGCACCCAGACAATCTCATTATTTCAGTTCCCTTTACATAAGCCTAACAAGATCAAACCAATGCCCATAGCTGTACTTTATAGTATTTCTAATCTGCATGAATCTTGGCATCTCATCTAATTCCATATCCGTTTCAGCCCCAAGCTTTGTACTAACGTATTAATATTCTGTGTCAGGAAAGCACATGGGGAGAAGAAAGAAGTCTTATTTTCAGTAACCTAAATAAACAGACGTTTTTGGGTCCATCCGGTGAGATATTTCTGCTTCCTATAGTCTTTGTTGTTGGCTGCCTTTGTAGAAGTCCTTGTATCGTCCCTCCTCCTCCCTCCTTTCTCGTCTCCTTCCCTTCATCCTTGACGCCTACGCTCCTCTCTCCGCTCTCATAACTCAGCTGTTACTTGGCAACGTGGTCCCAGCTGGAGCCCGCATCAGTACCACCCCCCCGTCCTCATCCTCTCCACGTCCTGTTGCCACGGTAACAGCCAGCATCCGCTCCGCTGTTGCTAAGGTGATGGAACGCACACTTGATGCTGGAGGAGAGGAGGGTGAGGACACAGAGAGATTGTGGCAAACACGTAGGAGGTTTATTTGTATTTAAAGGAAAGATACCCTGTTATATTATTGGCGTTGCTATGGGAACTGGACCAGATTTACCAACAGGGACATTCTGAAACTCACTGAATTGATAAACGATAGTGACAATATTCAAAGCAATGCCTAAAATAAACAAAAGAAAAAGACAAGACAGGTGTATGGAGAAATGCTTGCTCCTATACCATCTTTGCTATATTGGCATCATAATGTACTTTCTCATATGAATCAGATACAAGTAAAAGCAGAATTTGAAATGCACTAAAAATTATCCAATGGAGCACAAAGGGTCAAGTATTGTCTCCGTTTTCAAGATGATGTGATGAATATGTGATTGGTCTTCATAGCTTTTAGCTTTTAGCATATTTCCCCTCTCTTCTTTTCTCTCCTTTCTTCCTCTTTGTCACTCCTCCGTTCCCTCTTTGTATCTCTCTCCCTCTTTACCTGTGGGTAGGGTATGGGGACATATACAAATGCATACATGATAAATACACTGCCTGGCCAAAAAAAAAAAAAAAAGTCCCCACAAAAAAAAAAAAAAAAAAAAAAATTGATTACGACACACATTTGCTGTGGCATTGTTTCAATAAACTTCTGCAATGTCACAAGATTTATTTCCATCCAGTGTTAAATTCATTTTTCACCAAGATCTTGCATTGATGATGGTAGAGTCTGCGCAAAGCCTTCTCAGTGGGGTTAACGTCTGGACTCTGTGGTGGCCAATCCATGTGTGAAAATGATGTCTCACACTCCCTGAACCACTCTCTCACAGTTTGAGCCCGATGACTCCTGGCATTGTCATCTTGGAATATCCATCCATAATCCATTGATGGAATAACCTGGTCCTTCAGTATATTCAGGTGGTCAGCTGACCTCATTCTTTGAGCACAGACTGTTGCTGAACCTAGACCAGACCAACTGCAGCAACCTATTACCTATTTGCTTAGTTAAATCCAGGTGGCGACTTTTTTTTTGGCCAGGCAGTGTATATATGTTAAAACTTTGAACTTTTATGTGAAGCACTTTGAGCGGCTGAAGTTGTTTTAAAGGTGCTATATGTGCTATATAAATAAATTTGAACGTGATTTTTAGGTCAAAAACAAACTGGAGGAAATAATACAGAATGAGGATTTTCCAGTTGTGTCTGATAGTTGTATGATATAACACCCTTTGATATATTTGTTATTTTACTATGAATAAATTAAGATTGTCCAACATTGGCATCTACAGCATACTGTGTTAGCTATGTTCTTGGGGGTCAATTACATTTCAACAGTTAACAAGTCATAAAAATAGGTTCAATAAGTTACTAGCCCCAAAATGACTTCATCTCACAACTTCTGATATATAAAAGACGATACATCAGAACATCCTTGTGTTTTTGGCCCTATTTCCAAAAGGCACACCCACACTAATAACTGCATTATCTCATCTTTCTTGCACCTGCACCATCAGGACTAAAAATAACCTCTGCAAAACACACAGCAAGAGCAACAAGATGGATGACTCTTTCTGCACTAGTATAATTCCTCCCATCTGGCAGCGTGCGTCTCTTTACCTGCTAATTTTCTCTCCCGTTTCCCTTTTATCGCTAATGTGCCTGCTCTATATTTAAACCCGCGCACACGCGCTCACATGGCCTTCTGGGTAAAAAAAAACAAAGCCACAAACCCAGTGTCCCCGGCTTTCTGCATCTGTCGTCATGGTAACTGCATCCATCATCATCTGCTGCTGCCGGGTGCGCGATCAATTGATTCATTATTGAACGAGGCGCAGACCCCCCTCCTCGGCTTCCCGTTCACGTTTTCTCCGAGCTCCTCAAATCTATCCATTATTGACGAGAAAGAGACGCTCGGGTCCATTCTCTGAACTGTGGAAGAAAGGGCGAGTCGGAAAAAGCAGCGTGCAGGCATGGTGTGCATTGTATAGCACTTACAGCAGCGGATAAATGGCATACGGTGCTTGTCGATTACACTGATATTAATGGGCTTCTTGTAAACACGTTGTCAATAAATACTGCTGAGACCTAGACCCCATTTTTAGAAACACAGAATCAAGCCAAGTGAACATTTGGTGCTAGTCTTTTTACAAATCTGCAAATGTCAATTGCTCGTTCCTCACAGTGTATTCTGGTGTTATGACAAAACCATAGCAACCATTCAGTCACTGTTCTGTTTCTCTGAATGGTTACTCCACCTTCAAATTATTATTTTTGTACTGGCTTTAAGATGTTATTTTACTAGATTTAATAATTTACTAGTTTAAGTAGAAACACTTGCTGCAATGCCAATCCCGTTGTCAGGAGCTAAGCAAGGCCAGGTCTGGTTAGTACTTGGAGGGAGACCGCTGGGAATACCAGGTGCTACAGTGGGGCAACAGTGGTTCTACTGCACACTGTTGTGTCCTTAGGCAAGACACTTCACCCACGTAGCCTAGTCTGAGTTTGGGGGGTGAATGATTGGTAGGAATGAATAGTGCAATATACAGTACTTTTGGTGTCTAGAAAGGCGCTATATACATAAATTACAGGGGATTTTTTAAACTAAACTAAACTACTCAAAACAAGATACATAAAGATGATGCACATTAAAATAATAAAATAATATGTAAACTTATGTAAGCCTATATCTACTTTTTTGCAGTGTAGCAGATAGTGAAGTTAAATGAAAGATACAAGCACAATTTACACAATGAGATCAGAACACCGCGCTGCCATATGCTAACGCTAACCGCTCTGCACTATTGGGCGTGGACGTCTCTTGTTGCCGCCAACTAAAAAAAACGCTGAGCCCATTTGAAACAAAACAAAGAACCCGTACACATGGAAACTGCACTGAGGATGATGTCAGCTGGTCTATCTCTCTGGGAATTACATCATTGTTGTCTCTGTGGCTGGGAACTCTCCTAATGCAGTAAACAGGACGCCCTTTTGGAAGAATGGAGCGTTGGGGGCCGCTTTTAACCCAAGCTTTTCACTCAGGGGCCCCCCCCACACATACACACACTCACATCAAGCGTCATCTGCACTGAAAGCCTATAGAGCTGTGTACAGTGCATTAGATTGACCTAGTGTTTGTGATCAGGCAAAGCGCAGTGATCCGTGAGATTGGATGGTCACTCAACCCCATATGACCCGTAACCTCCATGCAAGAGGCGCTTCATTGTTTATAATGGATTCGTAATTATAAAAGGTGGGTGGAGAGGATAGAGGCAGAACAGTACATAGGATTGTCCTATTTTGGGAACGTCATTTCGATATACCCAGTGACCTTATAATTTAGGTACCACTGTATAATAGCTACACCTTAATTAGCCTGTATGAAGCAAGAACGAATATTTAATTAAAAATGAACAATTTTTTTTTTTCATTACATTTACCGGTATCTTTATTCATACAGGGAGAGCCCAGTGAGAGCACTCAGACTCTCCTTTTTATGGGCGCCCTGTTCAAATACAGACAAATATAAACAAAAACAAATAAAACAAATAACTATGTAAGTCCTTTTAAAACATTAAAAACAAGAGCAGGTGTGATTATTAGTGTTTATCACCAGATTATTAAAGTGCATTAGTGCCACCAGTGTATCCAGTTTTGCATGTCCTTGAAATATATTCCATTTTTGGGAAGTAACATAACCGAAAGGTTTTTTTTCCCATTTGAGTTATGGTGCAACCAGTTTTTCAGACTTTGACAATCATGAGAACTTGTATTAAAAGTTCCGGTATCAAAATAGTTTATTGAGAATAATTCAGGCTTAACTACTTAATTATTGGGTTAGAGGTTATAATTAACTAAATTGTTTCAAAGCCTGAATGATCATTATGAATTAAGTCCTTATTTGTACTATTACAAGTGTAGTTATTATAAAGTATTACCATTTGTTCAATAGCAAGATAATGAATGGTTTTCCGATAGTTAGTAAAAAGAACTAATTCTAATCAGATCTCCAAGCTGGCTGATGGTTTGAGTCCTGGTCTAGGCATGGTACCTGTTCATTCAAGATAGGAACCAATGCCTTTATGATGACTGCCAAAAGCCAGAAATATATTTGTTTATTTTTTAAAAACATTTTTCATAAACTCATCTATTTTTGTAGATAGAGCCTCCAATTTTCAAATCTAGGGCTAGACTCCACATTTTTTCCAGTGCGAGATAAAGCCACTTTAATCTGACCTGTTGCCAATAGACCTGTAAAAAGAGTAAATTGTAAGCAACAATAGTGAGAATAATCATTTCAAAGCATTTCAGTCAGGGTTATGGACTAATTTCGTGAGGAACAACCAAACCGAGGGAAGCAGATCCAAATAGACTTTTATGTGTTAATGAATGTACCAGCTACATCACAGGCCGCTCCTATTTTCAGAAGCAATGTCAAGTCACCGCTGCAGCCGCAAATAGACTCAAACAAACAGCGCGAGATCAAGGCATGAGTAAACTAGGTCAGAGCCGCATCACAGAGAGAGGATGGGACCTGGAGTTTATACTGCGCACTACAGGAGTAAATAAAAGACAACAGGGGTAATGGTTAAATAAATGTGCCGAGGTTAAGGAGGAATACGATTATGTAATGAAATGGGAAGATCAGCTTAGATGTGAAATGCATGGGATTCTTGTATTGGTTTAGCAGTTCATATTGCAGTATTTGTGATGCAGAATTGGAACAAAATTTGCCTAATGCCACAATTATGCACTTTATATATACAGTAGTTCTAATAGGATGGACAAGTATTAGCAAATAGGTTGCTTTAAAATGGCTCTATTGGTGTATTGTAATAATAAAATAACAGGGGTCCATATTGTGTTTTACAGACCTCTCAAAGTGTAATAGCTGGTGAATATTGTAATGATCTGATGTTTTGTGTTTAGTTCAGACTGCTTTTGTATGTGACACTTGGTTGAGAGATTAGTGAGTTGACACTGCTGTTGTTCTGCTCTTGTTTTGGTGTAGATTACGGCCTACTACAGTAGCCCTTGTCTTCAGAAAATAAACAACCAGAAGGAATTTGGCGTGTTTCTTTATGCCAGAACGCATCATTCTAGTGAAGGTGCATGGAGTTTAGAAACACAGAGGAGCACTTCCTGTATTACCACATGACATCACAAGGTGGAACAGAGTGTTTTTGTTTCAGAAGACAAACTCAGCCTAAATATGCAGGGTTTGTGACATGCGTGAATGAAACAAAACAGAACACCAGGCATGTTTATGATGAAGAAACTTTAAAATCTATGGGTTAAATGCTGGATAACAGATTTAAGTGAACGGCATAATCAAAGAGAGCTTGTTGTAGCAGGATTCAACATTAACATACTAAAGTTATGATAATATATTTACCAAAAGTCGGAACAAACCAAAAAACAACTTGAAAGAAATCTCGCCATCCCTGATCTGAACTGTGTCAAACTCCAGTTATCGGCTCTCGGTCTCATCCAGTTTGTATAAGCGATAGCACAGAGACTATAAGAGCTGCTTTACATTGCTCTAGATATCCACAATGTATTCATGCACACGGTGGATCAACAGGGATTTGGCCAGGAATAAAAAGCAGGGCTGAAGCGGAAGAGAGCTTAGAAGTCCAACGAACAATCACAATCTGGGCGAAATCTTACTGGATTGAGGGCAGAAGACAATCACATCTGAAGGAGCTTGATATTCAGATGTTGTGAAGTTCATATCTTTGCTGTCTTCCTGCGTACTTATATTTGACTGAAATCTCAATGTCTTCATCCAGGCCTCGGGGGACAGTAATCTCCCTCACAGATTCCATTGAGAAAAGAAGATTTGACGTGACAAATCCGGCCGCAGATGACACATAAGAGGGGACATTGCAGTTTTTCATGACCAGCGCACACAAGATAGAACTTATTTATGCTAAATAGAAAAATATAGGCAGATAGTATCGTTTAAGTGACTCGTTCAAAATGTCATTGAGTTGACATGACAATTTTTGAAATGGTAAATGGTAAATTTTTATATAGCGCTTTTCCACCTTCAAGGCACTGAAAACGCTTTACATCAAGGAACCCCTCACCCATTCACACACACATTCATACACCAGTGTACGCAGACACTTGAGAGTGGGATTGGAACCACCAACCTTCAGATCAGTGGACAAACACTCTACCAACTCAGATATGATCGCCCCTGAGTCTGAGTAACAAAATGAATATATAGCCTACTACTATCCTACACTACAGTTGGTAAGTGAGTTTTCTAACAAGTGACCCTTCAAAATCTTCAGGATTCTTGGTCCAAGACACATCTATTGATTAACACACAAGAGACTCCCTTATTCACTGTATATGGATCACTATAAACCACTATATAGTCATTCTTGTTACTATTAAAGGGCCCATATTACGCTATTTTCTGATCTGTGTTATAATATTTCCTCATCAAAAATATTTTTAACACACAAACCCTGCATATTTAGGCTGAGTTCTTCTCTCTGACAGAAAACCACTCAGAAAACAGAGCATTTTGAGCTTTGGAGATGTCGACAGACTAATAATAAAGGGTTACTCAAACATGTGTGAATGAAACAAAATGCAACTCCAGGTATGTTTTTGATGAGGCAACAGCATTATAGTGTGGCTTAAAGCTCACAAGAGTCAGTTTTGTGTAACATAGGCCCTTTAAATCGCTTCATTAGGTTGTTTATAATATAAGAATCAAAGGACAAATAGTATTTCCAGTGCTGGTTCTGTAATGGCGCACTGAAGCACCAAAGAGTTAACAAAAAAGGGGAAATCCTTATCTTTTGGTGTTACTAAAAACAACAGAATGACCAACAACACACAATGTCCCTGGTGGGCTGTTACATTTAATAATAAAAGCATTCTCTTGAACCAAATGAAGGCTACTGGGATCAGACCAAACACAGTTACATAAACATCCAAATAAATGAAAGCGGAAATCATAAAAATAGTATGTGTGAATGAACACCGTAAAGGCAGCCGGGGCAGATAAGCAGCTCTCCACACATTCAAATTTAGCTTTTTGCGTAGGGAATTGATGAGACACAGCGCTCAAAGCTAGAGTCTTCAAAGGGAGAGCGGTTACACAAGATGCAAGCCGCCGAACCTCTTTGTAGAGCACGGGGTAAAGAGTTGGTTTATCTGCAGCATTGGGCGAGACGGCAAAGACAAAACATGAAATAGAAATTGCAGCAGGTTACATAGCGTTAAAGGGAGAAGTGTTGGAGATGAAAATGTTCATCTTATAACTGAATTTTGAACTCAGACATTTTAAGGTAACTTTCAATATTGGCAGCTGATTGGATGAAACCACGACTGTTTGAGATGTTATAACAACGACTTGTGTACAACTTAAAGATATGCTATGTAACTTTGGTGGAAGGTTTGCTATCAGTTTTTCTTTTTTCCACTGAGATGTTATTACCTTGCCTAAAATGTTCCACGGTATGGCATTAAACTTATCTATCCACCAGGTCAAGTCACAGGTCAGATCTGTGGAGACATACTAAGAAGAAAAAATGCAGTAAGAATAAATGTTTTTCAATGTATTACTGATCAATAAAAACATATATAATTAAATAAATGCGAGAAATATACCTTGAATGCCATACTGTGGAACATTCCAGGCCATGCAATAACATCTCCAAAGTGATAAGAAGGTGGACCCCCAACAGAAAAGTTACAGAGTGCACCTTTAACAACAACTGACAGATCAAAAAAATGTGTTTTAAGTTTTAGCATGTTGCCCAGGGGTGTAGCACCAAATTCTGGGTCCTAGATACAAATTATCTCGGTGGGCCCCCATTACATGTTGTCAAATGAACAATGTCCATTTGAGATTTTGTGAAGGGCCCCTCCCTGCAGTGGGCCCTGGGTAAACAGTACCCTCTACCCCTCCAGCCCGACTCCCCTGACGTTGCCCATCATCACATTATTAACTTATTCTTGCGGACTATAATCATTGTCCGATTATGATTTCTCCACAGAACTGTTCAGACAACCCTTTTGTTAATTACTTAAAAATTACATAACGAACTGCGATCCCACGAGAGCTGAAGTTGTATAGACGCTTTCAACCAGATGTCTAGAACCATCACAGCTTATAGTCAAACTTTGGTTAGGGATCGCCAATATAAAAAAACACCAAAGAGGACAGAAAATATCAAGACATTAGACAAAGAGAATCAGATAAGCAGCAGAGACACAGTGGCATAGCAGTACAAATGGTTTCATCAGTCAGACAGAGGAGGGGAGGGTCCAGCGCTTTCAAAGGACTGTTTCAACCCGATTATTGAGCCGAACCGTTTCACTGTTACCCTGTTTTGAAACTCGACCACTGGTTTTCCATTTCAGAGGAGGCCCCCGCTGTGACACAATCTGAATCCCCCTAATGTGTGGACTCAAATGAAAGGCATGGAGCGTGTTTACCTTCAGGGAGATGCTGGACGTCCTATAGAGAGGAGGAACATCTAAGGAGCACATGTCCCTGGTGTTATGGGGTCAGAAGTGAACACAGGGCCATGATATAAAGACACACGCAGTTTCTCTGGTTCATACGGTTCATCATCTATAGTCTGTGTTTAATATGCACTTTATTCATATGTTTCTTGTGATCATTAAACAAATCTTTCCCAACATTAATTAAGCATGATGAACTAAGAGTGAAATGCATAGCTAGTTACAAAAAGTAAAAAGATATTAGCTTAACCAAACCCAGTCAACAAAGTGTGGCTGAGTTGACAAAATCAGAATCACTAATAAAACTGAACAAACTTTATTTGTCCCATTGGATTTCCAAAGAAAATTAAATTCTGCCTATGTTTCAACCCTCATCTGTCTGAAGGGAGGATCTAATTAAACTGGAACTAACATGTTTGCTTTATTTGTCCCATTGGATTTCCAAAGAAAATTAAATTCTGCCTATGTTTCAACCCTCATCTGTCTGAAGGGAGGATCTAATTAAACTGGAACTAACATGCCCTAGTTGTTATTTAGTTAAAGCGCTTTACCCAATTTTTACTGTCTTAAACATGAAAAATGAAACTAAACTAGTTTATTATAAATAGTTTGCAGTGGTCCAAAGTTATTCCTTACCTACCTTATGCATTCCGAGCATCCTAATTATTCACCACAATGAGTTTATAAGCTCAGCTAACAACAACTAGCATGCTAACACACACCTCCTGATTATCGGACAGTAAATTTATAATTAGCTGCGGACAGTACACAACAGACCTCAACAGCTGCTTATAATATATGATATGTCTGTACCAAGCAAGACAAATTTTGCTCAAATACATGGAAAAAAAGTCCATTGAACTTCCCTAAGGTGTGAACTGTCACCTGAGTCAACTAAACGACTGGGGGACTACACAGACAACCCTTGAATTTATTGACCAGTAAAGAGAATAAAATTGGGATGAAGAGGAAGAGTGGGGTGAGACATCAAGCAAATTGCCAGACAAGATGCCAGCATAGAGCCTCATCTGTGCTATGGTCAGTGCGCATTACGCTAGTCTAAACTGTGATGAATCAGGATGAATCAATTTACACAAAACATTTAAAGCACGGGGTATTTCCTAATTTCAAGTTTTTCATAATACAAAATTGCCTTTACAAAACTGAGGCTTCTTGGAACCATGTAACATTTGATCATATTCCAGTCCGTCTTTGATCCCTTGTGGTCCATTATTTTTTCATGACAATGTTAGTATGTCAGGAATGCTTCAAGATGAATGCATTTCCCTCAATTCATGACATGTTTTATGGAACTGTATGATAAATCACCACATGGTCTGACAGTGAAGCTATGTGTTAATATTTCATGACTGTATATATGCCCCACTCTGGGCCTTGGTACAGCTGAGAAAGCAAAGTGAAAGTACATTCTTATGGAGGCCCCATGCACACTTCACCACACATTTAGGTTGGAACTCCCCCTCTGCCTGCTTCCTCTTCTCCACTTCATACACCCACACCCACTGGCTTCCTGTACACAATGTCTCCAAAAGATTGTAAAATGTAAAATGATCAGGGATAACATTTGATGAACAAGCTAGTTTTTTGTGCGCCTCTCAACAAGTATATAAATATTCTTTCCTTTGTTTGTTGTTTGTTTGATTTTTGAACATTGCAATGAAACCAGTGACTTTCTGTGATTGAAAAAGGCAACGCACACGTGTGTCCAGGAAACAGCCGCAACCAGGGTTATAAAGAACGCCATTTTTTCCCCATAGACTTTCAGAAAAATATTAATATTAGGGGTTTAAAGGCACAATAGAAGCTAACCAGCAGTGGTAATTAGTATGATGATCCAATTATTTAGTTTTAATTCAAAATCCATAAAAATAACATAAAGTGTCAGAAATATATAGTACTTTAAATTATGTTTTTATTTACCTTAAAGCTGATAGACTCAATCAAGGTTTCAAACTCTATTAAGAATGACTATAGGAAAAATGAATGGGAATTTTACTTTCAGAACAGCAGACGGGACTGAATATTCATAAACATTATACATTGGATTGGAATAACCCAAATTTGGATCTATAGCTTTCCAGTGTAATATTCTCCATTTGTATCTGCCTTATGCAATGTTGCAGGCCTATGTGGATTCATAAACCGAAGTTGTGCATGTGACGTAAATTAACACTTTAGGCATTAAGATATTTAAGAACAAATTCCAGTTGTCTCTCCATAGCAAGCTCTACATTATTTACTACCACCATGACCACTGCCCCTCCCTCTGCACTGCCTCCATGTAGCAAGAATCAGGGCAAAGGCAAACCACACCACCTGCTCGCCCTCCTCTTGTCGCATGGGCTGAAAATACAGTATGGGGCCAGGGCTCTTAACAATGGGGAAGTCTGTCACGCGGCTCCCTCCCCTTAATCTCCCCCGACATAGCTTCAGAGGGCCGGGATTTGCTACAAGTCAATGCAAGAATGGTCCTGCAGTGTGTATGCAAAACAAGCATGTATTTTCAAAGCCAGCGTGAGACAGGAAGACACCTCACACACAGAAAAAAACATAGTACAAAAGTGAGCGAAGTTAACCCTTTTGTCACCTCCTGTTCTACATATCTTCCTCTTTTCACCGGTGAAAAAACACATGACAGGAAGAAGGCTCAAAGTGTTGTTTTTGTTTTCGTATTTTTAAATTTAGAATATTCAGAATATATGTGGTGAAGCATGTGATGTGACCAAAGTGTAACTGGGGCAATATGTCAAAGTTTGATGATGTTAGAAGATTATAAAATAGAGAAGTCTAAACAAGGAAGCAAAGAGTACAACTGTTATGAATGACTGTCACGCCATTTTCAGCCACTAGATGGAGTCACGAGTTACAGTAAAACACATGTTCGTCCAGTGTACACAGTGAGGTGACGCATGGGATGAGAAGAAAGTGTTAGTAATGCAGTAAATTTTTTGGGGGTGGGGGCGTGGGTGTTTTAAAGGTATTAAACACAAAAGTCTAGAAAAGGCGACAAAGGTATCAACTGTTGAATGAATGAATGGTTGTCATACCACTTCATGACACTAGATGGAGTCACAAATTACAGTAAACTATGCAGACACTATGCAATGAGGAGGTATAATAAGAAACTTAGACAAAGCAGCAAAAGATATTAACTATCAGTTATCAATGGCTGTCGTACCATGGTCTATCACTAGATGGAGTCACGAGTCACATGAATAGAGTCACAATAGAAGGTTTGTTAAGACAGAATACGCAATTAGGTGACGCATATGATGAGATAAAGCTGCTGCATGGATAGCTTTTTCAAAATCACCAACATATAATCGATTCAGGAAAACTTGTTCTTCATGATCCATGTGTGCATCATCATAGACCCATATTTTTTCCCTCTATCGTTAAATGCTCAACACGACTTGTCCTTGTGTTTTGGTGCATGTTTTGCTGTAGCCTCCTCCCTCTTTGTTAGAAGTCTACTGTACGTTGTCATGGAGAGGCCAGCGCCACAGAAATATGAGCTGCTCTCAGGCCTTTGCCAAGAACCATAATAAAGACCGCTGCTCCCTTCTGCACTGCCACTTGTGTGTACCGCAGCAACACGATATATTAATTACCCCAAGCTAGCAAGTGCGCCTCCGTGTCATTCACCAGTGAGGGCAAGGAAAAGAAAAATTTCCAAGGCACGTCCTAAAAATAAAGCAGGACTGTACGTGCCCGGAGTATTAACTTCCACTCTGATGACCCATTTTTCCATCTCAAAGGGTCTGCGGTGGTTATAAAAAAGGAGAAGCAGAGAGGGGGGAGCAGCCTGTGCAGCCAATCACGTGAATTTAAAGCAGGCTACAAATCCTGGTGGAGTTGTGCTGTTCTGTGGTTGGGGCGATGCCTTACTGTCATCTGTTTTTCCATTTCCTCCCTGCTGCCGCTTCTCTCTAATTTAACATATTCTACCGCAGTGGGCTTCCTCCAACATGTGTCCAAGAGAGCTTGTTTACATTCAGAGTGTGTGAACTAGATTAAAGACTAAACCGGGACTAGAACAAGAAATTACTCAAAATAGGGTTAAGTAATTCCAAATATAGGTCAAGATTGGTCTTAGGTCATATTCGCAAAATCTATAATAAACATTCCATTTGCTAGAATTTTTTTTTTTTCCATTCCATTTTGGTTGCCTGGTCGTAGCTCCATCTAGAGGTTGATTGCGATATACCGGTTATTGCAATGTGTGCATACTTAATGAGGCTATGAAACATCCATAATTCTGTGGTTAACATCAAACACTGTTACATTTGGTTGCATGTTTGTTATGAACTTGGCAGCTTAGTTGTAACTCATGACTCCATCTAGTGGTTGCACTAAATATTACAGTCATTAATACATTCATAAACAGTATTTGATGCGGCTGTATAATTCTGGCATCTGCAGCATGTGACTGAACTTTGAACTCTTCTACATGGTTGCATCGTTGTAACGCATGACTCCATCTATGTGTAAGAAAAAGGCATTACAAAATTATGCAAACATTATTTGCATGTTAAAGGTCCTCTGCCTAGTTTTTTTCCATGTATTTGAGCAAAATTTGTATTGCCATATGTTGTGTAAGCAGTTCTTGAGGTCAAAATATGTCCGCTGCACGACAGTTGTTGTTAGCTTTATCACGATGGCAAAACTCCACGCTGGTCTCTGAAAGTTGTGGAAAAACACTTAAAAACTCATTATGGTGAATAATTAAGATGCTTGGAATGTGTAGGGTAAGTGAGGAAAAACTTTGGACACTGAAAACTATTTAAAAATGAACTAGTTCTGTTTTTCACCTTTTTAAGACAGTAAAAATCAGGTACAAGATGTTAGACAGTGCTGTACCTTCTGTTATGTTATCTACCCGTCCTGTTACTACCGCTTTGTAATGTTGCATATTCTCCCCCAGGTGCCTTTTGTCTACGTAGCAGCTTGTTTACATTCTGAGTGAGTACAGATGTGGGTGTGGTGGACTGCCTCCCTCGAAATAACCATTCACCTCCCAGTCGCAGTAATGACATCCAGCCACATCTCCTCATCACTAGATCCAAGATAAGCCGGAAATCCAATACTTTGCCTTAACGCTTGGGTAGACAGGCTTCATTTAGTCTGCCTTGGTCAAACATAAAAACAATGCATGAAATAAGACTGCTGCATCTGCTTAAATAATAAAAAATAAAAATGTATTGTATAAGTACATTGAGTGATAAATAAACTAGGCCTACTTATTTATACTAAATAGTGGCTTGGATATAAAATAAATAAATAAATAAATACAGTATATCTGAGTTGCATCAAATAAAAATAGAAATAAATAAAAAATACATACAGTGTATTTGAGTTGCATCAAATAAAAATAGAAATAAATAAAAATAAAAGATACAACAACCTTAAAGTCCCTTTCAACCAATGAAGTCCTGAGTTACAAATAGGTTGTTAACTGAACATAATGCCAAGTAAGTGTATGTAACATTTATTCCACTCAAGGCACTGATTTATTCCACTCAAGGCACTGATTTTCGAATTACTAATATGCAAATGGTCGGTCATCCTGTATGAACTTGGTCCCGGTTTCAGCTTGCATTTTGTCTTGTTTAGCTGTGCATTTCTGTTAACCTGCAGGCCTATTCGATACCAAGTTTAAACCTGCGCTAGTCTTCATTTAGGTTAATTTCCTCCCATTTACAAAAAAACTGTACTTGTGTAACATATTTCCAAAACCAAACACTATGGCATTTCTCCCCGTAATGACCAGGACAGAAAGAGGAAAAAGGAGATTGTGGAGACTGGTGCAGAGCGCGGCTGCAGCTACGTGGAGCTGCCATAGCAACCACTTATAACAGAGCTATTTCTGTCCTCTTTCAACTCCCAAACACAGCTGCTCCTATAGAACTCTCTCATCCCGCTCTAGACATACAATCTGTGTTTATAGCATGTACAGTAAGACTTGTCAGACGCAGTGAAGACTGGTTTAAAGCTGTGTTATTTGGTTTTAATATTATTGTTGTTCTAACTTTATTTACTGAACATTTTGAACAGTAGCAGTTAAAAGCAGTAACAGCCTACCAGACGTAACATTGCATTAAATCGGATATTACAAAAGACGCAAACTCATTTTGTTATTGCCAGTTGATGGTTATTGTGGGCACATT
Source organism: Periophthalmodon schlosseri (assembly GCA_000787095.1). Classification (NCBI taxonomy): domain Eukaryota; kingdom Metazoa; phylum Chordata; class Actinopteri; order Gobiiformes; family Gobiidae; genus Periophthalmodon; species Periophthalmodon schlosseri. The sequence goes on from KN485107.1 coordinate 19,227, forward strand.
ATGTTGCCTATCCATAGGTTTCAGAGTGATGAAAAATTAGAACAGTTGCCATAGCAATTAACAATTCAAAACACAAAATGCAATATTTTGCATGGTCAAAAGTCCTCAAAATGTCACCTATAAACAGGAAGCTGAAATATGATATAAGAAACCATGCAATGTACTGTATGACTTATAAGATTGACTAATATGCCCATTTAACAGAGTTGGTGGTCCACTTCCAGCTCGATCTTGTGTACATGACACTTCACCCTCTCACACTAATGTGGCTGTTTGATGTAAAAGGGCCATTCAACGTAGAAGAAATAGCTGGATCATGGTGCCTTTAAATGGAATCTGGTTGGTAAAGACAATATAATCTTGTCCATCTTATTATTACCATTATATTGTGGAACAAAAGTAGTTCTTACAGTGCATTGGTCTGTTGTTGTTCTAATGTCTTGCAGATCCAATTATTTTTGTGCATAATTTCTGTTGACAAGATTTTCAATAATGATTTCAACACAGAGTCATTATAACAGTCCCTGAACATTTGACAGAAATCCATGCAAACAGATTGCACTGGCAGATCAAGCCCCTGCTCCGTGTCCTGAGACCACGGTGTTGGCTCCAATAACAGGCTATTTCCTGAAAGTCTAATAAAGAAACAGGGTTCACACATTATTACCAAAAAAGATTAGAAACCGTTAAAAAGCCACCCTGAGGAGCACGTGGATTTTCGTACTTGCTGCAGGCACCACCACCATTGTTATTGCTGTCAGACGTGTGCTTCCAACCATTCACTTCTTGTCCTTTACGCATTGCTTACGCCGGAGCAACAGTGCCCCCTACTGCAAAGATACGAAAAGGTCACGTGTTTTGGTGCTAAATTCAGCCACAAGAAGCTGACTCATACTGCATTTGATGAAGCTCAAACGTAGCAGGAGTGCAATTAAACTAATGACATTAATTTAAAAGACCAGTTGTTAACGCTGTTTTGTTTCTATTATTATGCCCCCCATTATCAAGAACACAGGAGGTGAATGTGATTAAAACTAATACTTCTGCTGTGTCATCTTCAAAGAGGGTTATGGCCATTTGGCTTGCATATTAATGACAGGTCTAAACTTTCTAGTTTAAACTCCACTGGTGAGAGAAGCACTGTAGCATTTTTTTTTTTTTTTTTTTTTTTTGGCATGCCATCACACTCTAAGCACCTATATATCCACCTAGTTCACCTATTGAGTATATACAGTTGAATATGGGTATATGCACAGTCCAAATATAATGCATGACTAGATAATAAAGAAAAATACATATGCATTTGACCTATACATAAATAACGTGTGATTACTTCTCGATGTTAGTCGTGACAGCCGAGTAGTTTATGTGCTGCCAAATCTGCTTTATTGAATCTTCAGTTAGACAGAGATTTGCTACATTCAACAAAGCATCAGTTTCTAAGGTTCAAATAAGTTCTTTCATGTAAGTAAAAGGTACACTGTAACATTTTTGGTGGAGGGCCTGCCACCCGCTTGTCTTCACGAAGATTGTATTGCTTTGTCTGGAATGTTCCACAATATAGTATTAAACTTGGCTATCTCCATGGAAACAAGTGTCACTACTAGGTTTCAGTTCAGATCTGTGGAGAGGTGATCCCACTCACAGTAAGACTGCATGCTTTTTAAAAGTGTTTTTGAGCAATAGAAACACCAACTGAAAAAATGCAATATGGATTTGATGTGTTTAATGCCGTACTGTGGGACATTGCATTAAAAAGTAACATCTCCTTAGTAGCAGACTTCCCACCAGAAAGGTTACAGAGTGCACCTTTAACAATGGTAAATAAATTTAAAAAAATATCTTAAGACCTTTACTGGTCCAAACCCTATAAACCAGACCAGCTTGAGACCTGTTCCAGTGACCCAGTCTGCCACGCTCTGGCCCCACTGGCAACTGTGAACTCATTAATAATAGAACAAGGCCCAGTGGTCCACAGTTTAGTTCAAGGACCATCTTAACCTGGGATGGTACTATTCTGTATCCTCCTCCTCCTCCTTCTCTTCCCCACAGGACATATTACCAATGAGACATAGTACAGCAGGCTAGACTCCCCCTTTCTTTCTAAATGAGCGCATAACTGGAAAAATGGTACACTGTCCTCCATTTAGTCCTCACTCGACATTTCTGGGCCACCGTTCAATTTTCATTTTTCACTCCAAATGTAGAAAAACTATTCGCCCACTGCTCCTGTTTCCTGGCAACAACCACCGAGGCGTTTCTTTTTTTTTTTTTTCCTAGTTGGGCCGTAGAGACCTTTAGAAAAACAGCTGCAGACAGGATAAAAATAATTACAGCTCTATTTGTCTTCCAAGAGACACACTTTCAGACCAAACTTACTCCCTTTTCCCTATTCAAGCTGCTCTACTTTGCACTGGCTCATAATGAAACCATTCTAAATAATCTGAACCATGTATAGAATTGCATGCTTTGACATATGGACTGGAGTGAAAAAAGGAAAAATGGCATATAGAGAATAACTGCAATTACACAATACAATTTTACAACATAGAGATTGGACTAGCCATAAGTGCCAACATACTACAACTCTGAATGCCATTATACCCAAGTATTGATTTCCTTGCAAGAAAAAATTGTTTTCTGTCAATCTGACTTTTTATAGTATGTAGTATATGTACTTAGTGGCATCAGTGAATGAAAGTCAGACATCCTATATAAAGAAGCGAGATGAGATAGGGCTCTAAATGGCTGTGCAGGACGACCCAAAGAGGGACAGGTGCCCACCCTAACCTCACCATAGGCAATACATTAAATAGAACACATTTTCTATATTTTTAAAACATATTTTTTATTGCTAGATTGAGATATCTTGGGTCTTATCCTTGTGCCATACACTGTACAGTTTGCCATTACCAGAGTTCTGCCATTACCAGAGTTCTCCACACTTGAAAGCTGCACAAGTGTTGAAATATTCCATGCAATACTACTGCCCCCTGCTGGTGAAAATGAACAAGTTACAGTTGGGTTTGTACATGTTTTATTTCATGTTTTTCACCATGAGTAGATATGCAAGAGACTATTGTTATAAAAATAACATTTAACAAAGTAACGCATGAACAACAAGTGAGCTCTTAAACACAAACTCAGAAACACAACCTACAGTTCACACCATATCAGAGTTTCATTATGTTTCCCAAATTATAATTAATTTTTAGTACAAAATAAATAAATTGAAGGTGGCAAGTTAGATCTTTTGTTGGATTGCGCGGCCTGTGAAACCATCCCCAAAGTGTCTAAATGTCATGAAGTCTGGAGTGAAGCGTCAGATGAAGACTTGTCCAAAACTGGGCTGGTTCAGTCCACCTCAGTCACAGTAGTGAACTAAACAGTACTCATTCAGAAAGGTCTAAAATCCCTTTATGGAATATTTATAATACTATCTCTCATCATTCAACGTCATCTTCTGATAAAGACTGGGCGCTGATGATACGCTGCAAAACACAAACAACAAACATTAAACAGAGCCCAACTTTTAAATTTCCCAAATAAGCTTAGATTTTTCATACATTTCAGCAGACATGATGTAATGTAAAAACTTGTGTTAAATTTTTGCATCACTTTAGTTTAACACTTCAAAGTAAGTTTGAAGATGGACAGAAAATAACAGATCAGAGTCGATTGTACAAAAGTATGGCTAGCGGCTAAGCCTGTACAAAGTGTTCGAAATTTCTCTTTGAAAAACATTATGCAATACACATATTCCCATTTCTAAAAATGTTCAACTAATTTTCCCTGGACTTCCCACAATTTATGTACATTACAAATTCAAAAGTTACTAATTAATTAATTAATTAATTAGTTTAGAGGAATTTCAACAATAGGAGACAACATTTAATTAAAAAACAAGGACATAATATTGAATTGAAAATATTGTCATAGGGGTGAAATCGCCGAGAGCAACTGTCATGCCTCCAAGCTTTGGAATCCTACATTTTTTGTTGCACCCTTTCTTGTCCCAGAGGCAGAGAGGAGACACTGGGGGGTTTTCAAGGATGCTCCGTATATAAAAAGTATTAAACATAGGTAAACTCACCTGGCTGATGCTGGGGAGCTTTGTGAGCAGCATCTGGAAGACTGGAGGGGGCAGGGTCTGCTGAAGGACCTGGAGGAGCTGCTGTGGCTGGCCACATACTGCGATGGCATTGGTCAGGTGGTCTACACCCTTCTCAAATTCACCTAGGAGAGCAAGTTACAGTGAGTATATGGACAGGAGATGTGCGTACATACAGGAAGGTAAGGAAAACTTACGATAAACAATAAAGAGAAAATAAGAGGAACAAATAATAAATGTCTTAGAGGTGAAATAGCAAAGAGCCATGGTATTTACTCTCAGCTTTGGAGTTCCAAGTTTACTGTTGCGTCCTTTCTTGTCTCAGGGACTATTGAAGTGACTGAGGGGTTTTCAAGGATGCCAGGTGTAGTTCAATTCAATATTCAGACTGCATGGCAACTTTTTAAGACCACCATAAACATGATTGGGCATTTCTTGTACTTTGATCATAATTAATCTGAAATTGTATGCACATTTTTGATTAATTGAGATGGTGGTGGACCACATGCATTCCACCCTGAACAATCCTTAATGTCACAGGCCCCTTCCTTTAGATGTATTGCCGTGTGGCATTATTATTATTATTATTATTTTGTGTGTAGGTGGAGTGTGGTGGAGTTTGGTGTAGTCCTAGTGCATGTGTCAAGGGTCCAATGCATTACACATTTAAAAGTTTGTGCATGCCGGAAGCTCAGACTGGCTCATCCTGCTTCCTGCTGTTCACCTGTGCGTTCTGCACTTCTCTTTACCTAATTATATTACTTGCAACATTGCACTGCACACACTGCACACACACATCTCAAGTTACACACACATACTTTCACCCCTGACATTTACTCACATCCACATAAAACTTACTTAATATTAATGCATTTGTTAAAATAAACATTTTATGAATTTTAAATGTTGTTTGACGCATTTTCTGTCATGGCTTGGAGCCGAGTTATGATACTGGATTATAGTTTTAGTCATGAACATGTGTATGACGTTTGGCCCAGAAATCACTAAAGAACAAACCCAAGTAGATAATAAGTGTTTTTTTGTTTTTTTTTTGTTTTTAATACTGCACAACTAACTAAACACATTTGATCCAGTGGGAAGAGCTGACCTTGTGACAGCAGCTCTTCTCCGAGCTGGATCTCCTCCAGGAAGAACTTCTGAACAGCTTCAGCGTCTTTCAGGTCTGGGAGCTTCAAAGTCAAAGACAACGTTGTAGTATTAAGTAACTATAAATCACTACATACATACTACATACATTAAAACACGTCTTGAGTTTACGTACCTTTGCCAGTCCAGACCTCTCCGCGGAACATTTCTGTTTTCTTCGCCCTGTGACAGAAATTGTACATAATGTGAGAATTAAGTAACCGTGACACACATGTGATTGAAATTAGCATTGAGCTAATAGCATGTGGCGGCTATTCAAGATTTACACTCTTGAGACTATTCTTAGACCATATTACCCAACAAATCATGTATTGATGATGCAAGGTAATTTGCAGGTACATGTAAAAATCGTATTTATATAGTCGCCCTTGATCACTGTAGTGCTAACATGTTACTGCTATACACCTGGCTAATGCTCAGCTCTCTTCCTTCTCTGTGTAGAAGGACGCTAGCTACTCACGTTCACGTAATTTTTGCTTGAAGTTTGGATCACTCCGTCGCTTTCGGTCAAAGTATACACAATACGCAACAAATACGACCCCACATACCCCAGCGACAATCGCACTCGTCCTACCGCTCATCATAACTGAAACTACTCATGAGCTACAGGCTACGAGCTAAAGGCTAAAGCTAACGCGAAGCGGCTAGTCGAGCGAGGCCGGAAGTACGTAACGACAGAGGCGTGACTTATTTCCTGCTCGCTTTGCTTCAACTTTTTAAATACATTCATATTTGGTCCTTTATTTGCCATCTATCTATGAACAGTTTGAAAATCTGTCAGTATAAAACTGTATAAAATGTATGTTTAAATGTTTATAAATGGATAAACATGAGGTTGCTGTGAATGCATCATTTAGGGCTGCAACAATTATTAATATACTTCGAACGTAAATATTCTCTATCTAGAAGCACTCGATCACCATATTTCAACCTTTATAGAAACTAGTTGACGATTAAAATAATTGTTGGTTGCAGCACTAGCATCATTACACGATTTTGTGTATTTTTAGGCCAATATTTTCTAAAAGTCAATGTTGGTTGTACAGTCTGTGATTGAGAGAATAAACCAGTGACTGCAGGCACACACAATACTTCACAAACTATGGCATTTTATTCAAACAGAAGCTTCTGCTTTGCTTACATTTTTACAATAAATTACACATGACCATCATGAGATGAGCCTAATAAATACTATTAAGCATTGTCCAAAAAGCTCCTTTACTTTCACTTAAATGTAGCATCAGACCATTCTCCATTTACAGCGTCATACAACTTTTCAGGCCATGTACATGTCAGAAAATAGGTTAGCCCAACCAAAACATTCTTCTTACAAGCAGAAAACAGAACAAATGCAAAACCTAAACTTTAAGGGAACAAAACTATGGAAAAGACGGAAAAATAAATGAACCAAAGTATTAAGAAAAACTGGACAAACATGCGGTAACCCTCTGTATTTACACTTAAACTACAGTTAAAACCGTAAAACTGTCTTTACAGAAAAGTACATGTTATTAACAGTGCAAGATATTAAATAGCTTGACTCAAAACACTTCTCAATATACAAATGTATAACAAAAGCATACAATTACATACAAGTGCCGAACAAAAAACATTACTTCGGGGCAGTATCATACAGTAGGGAGTCTGTACATAGGAAACACTGGAGATGTCTTCAGAAATGTACACACATACATCACTTTTTGATATAAATGCACATTTTACATTAACTCTACTCTGGTCTTAGCACATACATAGAGAGACCCCAGATTTTTGGTAGGGACTGACTGATGAAAAGAAGACTGAAGTATTGATTGGAAATGTGGTGATAAGATAATATATGGGGAAAACTGAAACTGGTACTGTACTGTGTAATGATAATTTATAATAAAGTTAATGTTGTTTTGGTAACACTGTGCATTTTATTTATGGAGTTAATGTTGTGTTGTGTTTTGAAGCTACAATGATCCAGTTGAAACGTTACCAATTCCTCTTTGAAAATAAAGAGACAATTGGACATGAGATGAAAACATGATGAAATAAACTGATATAGATTTGATGACATTTGTTATGGTTAATTGAAATGTGGTTGTTACAGAATCCTCAATCTATAAATCTCCAGAAAATGCCAACCATCTCAACAATATATATACGATCTGTGTAAGTGCCTGTAGCAGAATTACCTGACAATTCGTGATGTTGTCTAGCGGCTCTTAACATAATGGCCATTCATAAAACTCATGTGATAGACTACATTTAAAACAAATCTACACATAAGTGCCATTGACAACCACACACCAAAAACCCTGGAGTTATGAGACGAATGCATTGAACTTTGCACATTTGTACTGCAACTTTACCCAAGTCATGAGTCTTCAGTAGTCGATTACAGACGATCCAGTTTGTTTAAATTCAGAATAGTTAAATATAGCCTCATTCATACAGCATTCTTCAGTCTTTGTAAGAGACATTTGTCCAGGAAACCCTCTGATTTGGAAAAGTGCCGTCCTTTCTCAAAGTGCCCCATGAACAAGAACAAGAAGGCACTACAGTTTCATTCCTAATATTCATTTTGTCTGTGGGTGTGCAATGGTTTGAAATCCTATCCATAAAGACTCAATGGGAGCATACAGGAGCACAGTCCTGTACTTTGGCCATTAAAAGTTGAACCACAGGAGAGGTTTTTCCAATGAGCAGACAGAGAAACGTGGCTTTGTTACACTGAGGTTGCCCTTGATGCCAATAATAAAAGGAGAGCACCAGCTCCCTATGTGAGCACAGAGCACATCCGTTACCTCTACAATTTTATCAAATCAAATTATTGCTTGAAAAAAACAATTCTTATAAATGTTTAATTACGGAGAGTGAAAAAACAAATTGGTATTTTTTGACAAATTGAATCCCATACACAATCTTCATAAAAGTGCACTTAAGTGCCATTAGCTTGCCAAGAAACAGTTGTCAATAGAAAATAGTGCTTGTTTGTTGTTTTTTGTCTCTGGTCTGGTTTTTGTGCCCCAGTAGTTACAGCTTGTACTTGTCAGTCTTGTTGGGTGCTGGTTAAGTGCTTAAGTGCAGTGTCTCCGGTGTGGGACGTCCTGTCACCTACACTCCACTGAGACCCCAGAAGTTTGAGAGGATGAGGAGGACACGGGTGGGTCTGCTAACGTTAGCATCACCGCTGCTGTGAGTGAGCTGGAGGAGGGAGAGGAGGAAGAGGAGGAGGAAGAGCAGGCCGCCACAGCACCTGAAAACAACACACGTGATCAATGGATGAATATCATGTTTGGGTTTAGGTCTGCAACGATTAATCAAAATAATCGTGACTAGTCGACTATTGAAATTAAATATTCTCTCTCTAGAAGCCTTCATTCACCATATTTCAACCTTTATTTGGTTAAAATGTATTTAAAAAATCTTCATGTACAAAATAAATAGTTGTTTGACTAATCGACTACTAAAATAATCAGTAGTTGCAGGCCTATTTGAGTTCCATCTTGCTCGCCAAAACAACAACGTACCTGTGAAGTTTATAGTATAGTTTTTAAATCTGTAGGTTGCAGTCAGTGGAAGGTGTTGTAGACTTACTTTCCCGTTCTTTCTTCTTCATGCGTTTCCTCCGTCGGTCAATGGAGGCCACCTCAGATTTGAGCGAGAGGTAGTGGTTCCTAATGTCCTGCAGTTTCTCCTGAAGAAACGAAATCCTCTCCAGACTGCTCATCTTCTCCAGATCAGCTACAAACACAATAATACAAGTTTAGACACCAGTATGCTCTGTTCTTTCATATTTATACTCACCAAACTAAAGTAGACTGTTAGTTGGGCCTTGCTAATAAAGGAGACCAATATAATAGTAGCTATTTAAATAATTCACCAAATTGTGAGACTAAATGGATAGCAAATATCATTGGCTTATACCTTTTCAATTGACAAGTCTACACAACCAATACTATGGCAATAAAAAGCATGTGCTATACAGCAGATTAATTATTTTATTTAATTAATTATAGTTTTTGCTGCCATGTCGACCAGCACAAATAAACTGCCATAAGTATCTACAGTTCAGGTGCCTTATTGAATAAAATTGAATAACAAAACTTGTTTTCACTTTTTTTTTTTTTTAACTATCTAACCCTAACCCAAACAAGATAAAAACATAATAACCTGTAGTATCGTGGCTATATTATAATTATTTCAAATTTGCAAATCTTAAACTATATGATTTTACTTACACATCTGGAAGCTCCACTTGTAGACCCGTGGCGATCTCCCGTGGTGATGGTGCTCCCTCTGGTGGTGGGAGTGGTCACTGTCACCCTGCTTGTGATACTTATGGCTGGAAGGGGGAGAGCGCCCGGGACACTTGGGTGAAACTGCGGCCTTCACGTCTGTTATGGGATTTTTGGAGGCGGTCGGTTTGGCTTCAGTAACACACTGGTCCTCACTGTCACTGCTGTTGGCTGCAGAGAAGAATACAGAACATTTATCAAAGTTACACACTCATCACATTGTTTACTGTAACAGTAATAACCAGTGCAGTGAGGTGAATAAGATAATCCTTTGCTGTCTCCCATGACAGAAATTTGTCTTAGCATGTAGTGCCTCCTCTGCGCCCGAATCGCGGCAGTGCCACGCCACCAGAAGACATGTCATGAGTGGTCTATTCTTTGGCCTAAGATGGCAGGAGAGTGGGCGATCAAATATTACCTGTTTTCCTGTTCTTTTTGGGAGGCACACCGAGGCTCTTTCGGTTTGGCTTGTGTTTCTTTGAGGCTCCGGGCTGAGAGTCTTTCTGCCGTTTCTGACTCACTGGTGCTAAAAATGAAGAGTTTAGAGACTGTGACAGACTGAAGAATCACACTCACTCTGAAAATGAGATGGTCTTACCTTTGGGTTTCTGCTCACTCTCCTGCTGGCTGCTGCTGCTCAGCTCCAGGCTGCAGCTGCTACTGCTGTTACAGGACAGACTGGGGTCGAAGGGTTTGGAGGGGGAGCCTGCCCCCTCGTCCTGAGGCAGGTCCTGTT
>KN485107.1:48354-59174 GCA_000787095.1 Periophthalmodon schlosseri
CTTGAGTATTCTGCCAATTTAAAATATTAAGTGATAGGTATATTTTTTCTTGTATCAAATATGTCTAAAAAGCCATAAAGCTGTGAAATTTGACTTTGAGTGGTCAGTTTGAGAGCTCATATATTGATTGTAATTTGTCACTCGTTCACCATTGTTCCTTCCTTACAAAGTAAAATTGCATAAAAACCACAGACAGGATAATCCATATAAAATAAAGTGATCTAGTATTATAAAATCAGACATGCATGTTGAATTTTGTTGATTTAAGTCAATAATACTTAAGTGAAATAAATACCATTATATCAATCCACAACTGGTACTTTTACACTGTTTTGCTTCACCAGTAGCATAAAATAAATGAATACAACTTTTTTTCAAATTTCATCAGTAATAAAGACCAAAACATTGTTAAATTTGAAAGGCTTGGTATTTTAAGTATTTGAGTTGATATGGTGTACAAGTCCAGCACTGACACCTATATTATGAGAATGAGACAGCTGATATATCTACAAAAATGTGGAAAAAGTAAAGTTTATGGATTATACTGTGTTGAATGGTGAATCAGAACTGAAAGCCGGACGAGTTCTTATCCATCAGTGACTAAAAGATGTGTCATTCATCAGATTGGCCTTTGTTTGAATGAAAACATTTCTGTCTGTGAAACCGAGACGCACACATTGAGAGAGATGAGGAGACGAGTGTATATCTGCTGCCATGCTCAGCCCACTCACAGCATGGGCCACTGCTGCTCACTGGAATAAGGACTACAACAGAGGAGCAGGCGCAATGACGAAGTTCGGCAGACAGGAGGCAGCAGAGGTCTGCTTTGCACATGTACAGGGCTCATCATGGCGACATTATAAGCTGAGTTAATAATGTGTAGATTTAAGCTTATTAAGTCCATCCATTTTATTTACTGTTATTGAGAGGTTTGTGTGAGAGATGGATGTGGTTTTATCTTTAAACAACTTTTTACAAGTAGTTTTTGGATGTTAAACAATGCACCTATACTAATACTAGCAATAACACTAACAGCAAACTAATTATATGTCAAACCTATATGACACACAGTGCTGCTTTGGTCTACCAACTATAATTTAGAAGCTAAAATCAACTGAGGATGATAGTAAATACTCCTACTGATAGTTGTGAATAGCTTCATTCATAGATTTATAGGGCAAATTTAAAACTTTTATGAATATTTTCCAAATGGTCTTCATCGATATCTAAGCCATCACAAGTTTCCAGAGCCAAGACCATAATTTTAATCATAATTCAAACAGTTAGTATATTTATATGTTATTAAGAAGTATCTTAAGTAATCTACTTCTTCTAAGAGTTCACACTTCACTGTGATTGGTTAAATCCACTCACTCAGACCATAATGGAGCTTGTCTAATAGGAGTGGGTGGGAAAGTGTTTATATCAGATCACATTTCAACTGTTATCACCATATCACCCATTAAACAAACAACTACCACTTTGTGTTTAACAGTGCGTTTAAAATTTCTATAAAGACATTTCGCAGGATATCATCATCAAATCATTCCTACATTTTCTGCTTAGTCCAGAGATCAACATGATCACATTTCACTCTCTAATTTATGTAGCCTCTTAATTTAGTGTAGAACTTATTTACATAGATTTTAGCAACAAAACAAATTGACAAGTGTTTTTTTCTAGCGTTGCCTGAATCCCTCTGCACACTGCTCCACCCTGTGCCTCATCCTCACTTACACTGTAAACACTGACAGACCGCTCTATCATGCACTTCCCCGGACGCGTCACAAGGAGGCGGCAGCGAGCTCGAACGGGCAGCCAAGAATAACAAACTGAAGGAGGCGGGGTCACACAGGCTACACTGTTAAAGAGACAGTTCCTCTGCACTGGATCCAACTTGTGCATGTTAGACTTACATAAACAAACAACGCCTGTCAGTGCCTCTTGTGCTGCTAACAGAGGCTGACAGCTGAGGGCGGAGACAAGACACTCGCAAAGCTCTGCGTCTGTGCAGATAGATTATTGCACTTGTTAGGAAAATTCACTTTAATTTTTTTTGTTTTCTGTAAGCAAGAAACTGGGTTGACACAGATGTATTATAACTATGCAACTGAAGTAAAACTACAGAATTGCAAAAAAAAGAAACTGTAAAGAAAGGTTTTATAATGTGCAAAACTAGAAGCACTCTAGCTTGACCTCTGCTAAGGCACTAGTCCTGTCTTGCAATGGAAACAATACAGTGTCCAGACCTGAGCTTAAACTAAAATTTTTGCTCAAAAGCTTCGTATTCTTACATATCCTTAAAATAAATGAAACACTTTCCATTGAGTCAACAAAACCTGCAAAAACAAAACAGTACCAAAATCCTTTGACATTTTCAACATTTAATTGATAAAAACTAACAAAAACTATCAACGCTCTCTAAAATATTTTTCACACCTCACTAAAACCTTGGCAGCATTATGTGATGTGAATGCTCCATCCATCACTAGACTAACATTTTTATTATTTTATTGAGCTGTTGTGATCAATTAATGTTATTTGGTCATTAGTAAAGTTCAAGTTTGATTAACCATTTACAAAATTCAACTAGCTTTATTTACACAAGCATATATAATATCAGAGTCCAACTATTTTATTTTACAGTAGCAGTGGGCAATAGTGCTAAAAATTATTATCTCGATATTCATCTAAATGTCAACACTACATCAGGAATGTGCTAAAATGTGCCTGTAAATGTCTTGGTTGTGGTTCAAGTATTGCAAAAAACATGAATGGACCATAAAATTTACTACAAAAGGGCAGAAATATCACATTATATCCTTGTTTGGGAGATGACACAACACATTTCAGTCTCTATCAGTATATAATATATGTTATCAGCGGTGTACTTGATATTCTGAATTTGCATATCTCCAAAACTACAATTGCAATATTACCCATTTTCCCCCGACCTCTAAGTAAGAGCATGCCATTACACTGGTGCTGTGGTTACGTAAGCAGTACTTCAGATGCGATGGAACAAGGCACTGACTGTAACAGCAGCAGCAGCAGTGGGCCATGTTTGAATGTGATAATGTAACAGTGCTGAAGAGAAGTGATCTCACCAGCGCCGGGTACCACGTGGTCTTCCTCTTGTCTCCCGTGACGACGCCCTCCACACACACCACTTTTCCAAACAGATCCTCGTTCGGTCTCTGGTCGCTGTCCTCCTCTTCACTCGAGGATGAAGACAGCTCCTCCTCTTGGCTGCAAGTCAGATTATTTGAATTATAATAGTGAATTGAATATTTCACCTTACGATACTGTTAATATGTGGTTTTCAAAGTATCATCCTTAACAGACTAAAGTAAAAAAATATTTTGAGTATTAACCATGTAAGAGGGATTATAAGAAAAAAAAAAAGGGATCAGAAAGGGTATACACCAGGTCTAGTCAAGATACTTAAATTCTCCAAAAAACTTGACTTACGTACTGACAAAAAACGCTTAATACTTATTACCGACTTCAAAACAACAATAATAAAAACACAATTTTTAAACATTAGAATGTACACGGTCAGTACATCTGATATGATCAAGACCAGTCTAAAACTCTAGTTCTAATTATGTCCAGTTTTTTTTATTTTCAGAATCAATACTTGTTCAGTTGAGTATCTAGTTTGCTTAGTAGTCTTAGCATCGAGTAGTGTCTGGGGATTGACAACCTAACAAGAGCAGAACCTGAACCATGTCAAATTTAGGACTGCCCCCGTGTCAGTCAAACAGGAAAACCACCAACTTTAAATCAATACTGCTTTGTTTGAAAATAGCTTCTGAATACCACCAGAAACTGAACTTTGCTTATGGATATTATATTATTAAATAGCTGCAGATTTGACCACCAGGGGGCCAGAGCAGGGGATATGAATGTCAAACAGAGCTGAGTTTGAATGTAGAGTGTACATGTGTAATTACAGACCACATTGTTGGACACAGCACCGCTCCAGACGAACAATGTGGGACAATTAAGTTCAAGTGGACTGATAAAAAACACATTTATGACTTTTAACACTCACTATCAGACTAGTATTTTTATCCATTCATCTGCATGGCCATTGTGTCGTCTATAGCAAACCTCAACAGTCAGCCAAACCTCTGCATGGTCTTCTCAATTAAACTTCAAGTCTTCATTACATCCATAAAATACTAAATAAAAAAAATAAATAAATAAATATATTTTTTTTTAAATGAATATGATGAGTACTAGGGTCATCAAAGATATCAAAAATTTGATACTAACCGATACTAAAATGAGTATTGAAAGTAGATTTTCACATTTTGAACAAGTATCATTTCTACAATATGACGACATTTCAACTTTTTTGAACAGTTTAAAAATTATTTTCAGCTCATCAGAACTACCGCAGTATAAGACTACATGGCAATATAAAGAAAGTATGATACGTTTTTACGTCTTTTATTATTATATATTACTATTATTACTATTATTATAACTATTATTATTGTGGTATTGAAACCTGTATCAAGCATATTCCTATCAAAAATTGAGTATCATGACAACACAAGTTACTAATTCCCTATAAGCAATGTCCCAACAATAAATAAATAACAAGAGACCACACAAAACAAGATGCCTGAATCTGAAAACTACATAATGAAACCCTCCATTGCATGTCTCCCGTGTCTTGGCTGAACTATTACCCAAAGACATATCCCACTGACCTAAATCTAAGCCTCACAAACTGCAGCTGATCACAGAGAGGCCGACTGCACCAGAGGCCAGCCCTTCTACTGAGCTCCTCATTAGGACCAGAGCATCGATCATGAGCGCCTCGTCTCTGCAGACTGACATATAACATTACAGAGAAATCCTACAATAGTTATCCTATACACAGCAAAAATGTATAAGCAGGCTGCATTTTGGGTTAAATTTGTCAATTTTTTATTCAGTTTTATTATTAAATCTTCCACATTTCTTTCTTTATCTTCATTTGTCAGGGACCATGTACAAATTAATTAATCTTACAAAAGAAAAGATGATTTGTACCAGATTTAGCTACTGCTACTTTCCATCTGCAGTCTCTGAGCAGGTGAACACACATTAAAATACACATTTCATTACAATTACATTACAAGACTTAGTTCATCATCCACATTAGCAGTAAAATACAATAGAATATCGCCATTTCCAACACAGTAGGTTTCCTAGTCATTCATTATGTGCAAGTTTTTACAGCGAACACAGAACAGTACATTTGTTTTTATGTTTTTTACTGAGACATTGGCTCTCATTTGATCGTAGTAGTTGTATTGCTTTAAATGAGGACTAGTACAGTTGAAGCATCTTATTTTGTATTAGTATTGCATCTAATATGTTTATTGTGCAGCACTTTATTTTTGTAGCACATTTCATAATCAAAGTGGATTGGATACTTAGTTGATAGTTAGAGAAGCTATTTGTGCTTGTTAATTAGTACTTGTTAATCTTACAAATGTATTTCAAATAGTCAAATGAGATTTAAAAATGCGTACAGTGAAATTTAACTGTTCTTGGAAGTAAATGTGGTGTGGAAAATATTTGACTGCAGAAATGATAATTATTAGCCAACCTTAATTATATTAGTTGTCCATAATTTATACAATACAAATGGAAGTAGCTGGTTGGAGAAAAGGGATGGAATAGTTCTGTGTTTTGAGCATAGAGCTGCACTAAAAATGTAATGGCTCAATTATGATGCAACAATCTCTCATCTGCAGACTGCTACGGGGTCACATCACCGTTCCATGTAATGTTAGTTATGTCACCCGTGGACCTACTTTTTGTGACATTTGCACTTTGCAGTTTTCTGATGTTAGAATTACTTTGAACATATTGAAGACTAGGACATGACAACCTACTCCTTGACATTATTTTCCAGTAGTGATGGACGATAAAAGTAACTTATGTTTCAATACAATACCTAGTCACACAAGGTCTAGCGTCGCGATATTGATCAGATACCGGTGGGTTTTGTAAAGCCTTTCCTGTGCTTCTCAAATACTTTAAGAAACTATTCCCTGAAATGTTTCACTCGCTGTTAAACGTGCACTATGTAGCTTTACTGAGAGTCCACCACGTGCTTGTCTCTGTGGTGATATTACTGCTTTGCTTTGAATGTTCCACAATATGGCATTAAATGTAAATTAAAATATATGTATATGTATCATGTATCTGATTAAAACACTGTAGAATGGCAAATTTTCAGTATAAAAAATGCCCATGGAATTGATACCTTTTAACAACATTTTGTTATCGACTCACCTATCCCCCTATTCCAGGGCTATGTCATTCTACCCTTGTATTTCCTGCATGTTTTTGTGGTGGTGCAGAACTGTGGGCACATGTCCACAGTTCCACAGTGTGAGCAGAGTAAATCAGACAGGCTTCTGCTGCTGCAACCAGCACCACAACAAATAAGCCATGAATCAAAATCATAAACAAACAACTGAAACGGCTCAATGGAAAAACAACACGATACAATAGAGTCACGGAGAGGGGAACCACTGCAATCTGTCACACATAAAGCTCTGTGTCTTATTTAAGGGGTAATAGACTTCTTTGCCTTTTTCCCTTGTTTCATAGCGGTTTGGTAGATTTAACTTTTTTTTTTTTTTTTTTCTCTTTTAAGTCAGATGCCCTTACAGTTCCAACCAAGGGAAGTGTCTTGCCCAAGGACACAACCATATGCATCTCAAGTGAGCATCAAACCGGCTACTAGTGGAAAATGCTTACCACTCCAAACATATTTTATTTTATGATTTAATTATTCAAATATAGCAAGATAAAACTTGAGTAACGTAGGTTAACAGCGTAGCTAGCTGTGTGTTTCCTGTACGGACATATTTGGAAAGTGAAATTTCAGAGGCCACTTTTCTGGGAAATAGAATGAAAGAACATTTAGTTTCATTTTTAATTAAACATCTGCAGTTTGACCCAGCACCTCCCCATTAATATTGTAGTAACCCAGAATGGTCGTATAGTTTCACATGACCTCCTGTGTGCTAGCTTCCCATAATTTGTTTCCACACATATTATTCACTGTACACATTTTCTTCATTCTCATAATGAACAAGTACAACCTAAACTTCATCTCTGCCTCCTCTTCCTCTTGAAAATTCCCAGTTTATAAGCAGCTGTTCATCTATGAAATCTGAATGGAGCTATATTGAACCATTAGTATTAGAAACATACTCACTTCCCCTTTAAGTCACCGTGTGCCTAATACTCCTCAACATGTTCAAGACTGCATCCGGGTCTGAGTCAATATTGTATTAACGTGTGGAGTAATGTTGACTATTGTGTAAGTGCCATTAACCAGGTGTCCCCCATAAGATTATGTAAGGAGCAGAATGTCATTTTTCACTGCAGGGACCCTTCAAACCCTCTCTCCCCAGTGGACACGGTCCCAGGAGGACCCCGTCACAGCATAAAACACCTACATTTTAGAGGGGAACGCTAGATGCTAGTAGGACAGTCCAATATAAATAGTGATGTGTAATTGTGATATTGTAGACTATAAAAAAAAAAACATCTGATAATAGAAATGGATTGAATTTCACAAACATTCAAGATTTCTGTACAAACAGAGCCTTAAATTACACTGTGTTGTGAGGGAAGGATAAAAAATAAAACAGGTCAGTTCAGTTAGTCATGTTTAGTGCTGGTTTTGACCTGGTTTAGTTCTGGGTCAGTCCAAGTTTAGTCGTGTTTTAATATTGGTTTACTGCTAGTTTATCATTAAATTAGGTCAATGATGGTAAAGTACTGGTTGAATTTAAGTTTGACAGTTTTTTCTTCGTTGCTGTGTTAATTGTTATTCTACTTGGCTTTAGTGTTGATGTGTATATTTTGTCCTGGTTAAATTATAGTTAAAGCAACTCTGCGCAACTTTTTGGTGGCAGCACGTCACCTGCATGACTCCATGTAAATAATACTCAAACCATACTTTGGAAAATTCTCCATAGAGATACATAGATTTTATGCCCTACGTGGAATATTTTATGTAGCAGTCAGGTTTGTGGAGATGCAAGCCCGCAAACCCGCACAGTAAGGATGCATGTTTTTCAAGGTTTTGTGTGCAATAAAAAGGAAAATATATGCTTTTATTTTATTCTAATTTTTGGCTAAAAAGTTGCACGTTGGACCTTCAAATTAGAACCTACAGAACAGTTGCAGACTGGTTTCTATTGCTACTCAAGTTAGCACTAGTTCAGTTTTAGCAAATGCCATTTTTCTGTAGTGTAATGCAGTTGTATCGGAGGCGGACTGTCTGCAGCCCACAGAGGCTCAGAGCGATTAGGAACCGGAGGAGGAGACCAGGCTCTCCTCTGCGCCTCGGGGCCGCTTTACGAAGAGGACGGGGAGAGTACATCTTTCATTTGGACGGCTTTCTGGGGGTGTCCTGCTCATCAGTTTGGGCTAGAACACAAAATCCTCTCCATAAACGAATTACTGGCTTTCCGTTCATTTCAATGCAAGCTAGAGCCAACTGCAAAATCTACCACACAAACCTAAGGCATTCAACAGCATGGAAACTCCAAGACGAAAGCTGGGAATCTGTAGTTCAGGGCTAAATGCTACAGAACTATACATTTAAATGGTAATATGTTGTACCTCTATTCAACAGTACATTAGAAATAAAGATATAGTCAAAACAAAAAACTATTCCATTAAACTTTGAGCTTATTCCAGTAACTTTAGTCTTTGGGCGCAACTATTCATGGGTTTTCAGCTATTAAAGGGCCTGTACCCAATTTATTTTATGTATTTGAGCAAAACTGGTCTTGCCCCAGTTTTTTATTGTCCAATAATCTGGATGTGCGTGGTTAGCATGCTAGTTAATGTTAGCTTTACCGTGACAGCAAAACTCCACTCGGGCCTCTGAAAGTTGTGACAAATGTTTATAAACCCATCGCAGTGAATAATTATGATGCTCGGAATGCATAAGATAAGTGAGGAATAACTTGGGACCACTACAAACCGTTTAAAATGAACTAGTTCTGTTTTTCATGCTTTTTAGACAAATAAAATCAGATATTAAAATGCAATAGTACAGCTTTTGAATGGGGAAAGGTCCTAACAGAAAAACTTCAAATAAGGAAGGAATCATTTGCCTGAATCCCACAAATAGAACAACAGACAGACATTGACAGACACCCACTTATTTTTACACGGTACCATTTGCAACTTCGATTCCCTCTTTTGGCTGCACATGCACAAACAGCACAAAGGACTTGCTAACCACACTATGTGCAGCCCAATTGTATTATCCATCCAGAGTAATTGTACGTCAAATCCACTTTACAGGACAGCAGGAGGATTAAGCACTCCTTATATTCAATTCAAGCTTAAATTTAGTACTATTTAGATGCAGTTCGATCTATCAGTCCTTAACACTGATCTAAGGATTAGGCCCTGGGATGTGAAAGTTAGTCCACAGCACCATTCGTTATTAGATATTGGATGTTCTTCTTTGTATCAAGCACTAGAACAAACACCGAGTAGTCAACACACACAGGAGGAGGCACCAAGCAGCAAACAACTGTAACCACCTAAATGTACATCCACTTAAGACTTTAATCTCAAATATTCAGTGAAATTTAGGTAGTGGTACTTAGGTAATGGTACGTAAAATGTATTTGTTGGAGCTGGAGTCAAACTTCCTTAAGTCTAATAAGAAATCGCTCGAGACTATGGTGGCGCAAGCAATCTTTGAATCATATTATTTATTACAATTATGTAGATGTAAAATGTCATCTATTGGCTCTATTCAAATCTTGAAGAAGATCCTAGGTTTATGATTGTATAACAACATGTACTTTGTGGGTATGTTCACAGTTGCACAAACACCACATCAAAATTGCCACTAAGCTGGGGATAACCCTGACACTAGAGCAGGACTAAACCGGGACTAGACCAGGACAAGAACAGCACCGAACCAAGTCTACATTAGGACTAAAATGGGTAAAAACCAAGACCCAATCATGGTACAGGACATGAACGCACCCTTTGTTGTTTTATTTTATGTAAACTATGGGGAAGGGTCTGAAATAAGTATAAAACCAGGTCTAAAATAAGTCTAAACCAGATCTCAATTCAATCAAACTGAGCCTAAACCAGGTCTAAACCAGAACTAGCTCCATCTAAATAAGATTGAACACAACTCTTAATCAGGACAGGCTCACTCTGGGTCAATAATACTCACATAGGGTTGGATCGGCGTCCGCGGTTGCCCTTCTTGCCGATAACAGGTGTGCCGAAGTGCTCTGGGTTTGTGAGAGGCAGTCTATCGAGCGTCTGTGGAGAGGACAGACCAAACAGAGGCTCAGGACCACTTTGTCAAACGCCAAATTAGACGACAAAAGGCTTTCCCCAGACTAAATCTACTCCCCAGAATCTCTATCAATAATAGGCCTCTTTCCGACCTACGCAAACATGAGGCATACACAATTGCATTTGACAATCTTGGTTAGGTACTGATGTGGATGAATTCACAATGCAAATAGGGATGGTCTGATATAAATTTTTCCAGCTGATAGATATCCAATATTTGTCTTGCTGTTGTGGCCGATAACCACTATTTGCCGATAGCGATATATAGATATTTTAACATCTACAGCAAGACTCTCAGATTTATGTTCATTGTTGTAGTAAAGTTCACAAATAAACTTTTCACTTTTGCAAAAATAATAACAAATGTATTTATATAGTGTACAAAATAAAATAAATAGGGAAGCAGGATATAAATAGGGAATGGGAAGGTGCAAAGAGATCTGGGC